>QTSX02002335.1:0-149222 GCA_014839935.2 Entomophthora muscae | reverse complement strand
TGGGTCTAGTACACTTGTTTTAAAGATTTGTAGTTGACTGATCTCTGTTTGGATCCTATTGGCTAAAAGTTTTAAAAGTGTTAGTTGTTGTCTTTAATCTTACTCTTATACTGCCCCAGTTCAAACCTGGTCCTTCCCTGAACCCTTGAAACAAGCTCAACTGTATAGCTGCTCTTGTTTTTGCTTCATTTTCAAAATATGCGCTCAAACTTAAAAGTTTTAGTTAAAATCATTATAAAAACTTACTTTATTTTGAATTTCACTTTAAAATTCTTGTTTCAAATCCACTTTTGCTTTCAATTTATAAAAGAAAGACGTCTGAGCCCGCTGTCAAGCTGTGTAAGGACTCCCAACCCATTTCCCCACCTGGTTTCTTGTTTATGTGGTTCCCCTGCTTGCCAGACTTTTACTGTTTTTTCTTATAACAAAGCCTTCTATCTTGGCCAAATTTTGCAGAGAATTTAAAGATACTACTCCCAGTCTTAAAATTTGCTGTGTTTTCCTTGGCTCCATTTTTGTTGCTTTTATGGTCAACTTTGCCAAGACTTGTGGTCTAAAATTACCTCTTCTGCTTGGCTTGTAGGTGAGAATCCTTTCAGTCTCCTGAAACTTCCAAATGGTCTCCTGTTCTCTGGGGAGGGTTGTGGTAGAAGAGCTTGATCTGTGACAACCTGGATTTAGATGATGCTGTACATGCTTCTTTGCTCCTGCAAGTGAGGAGGCCAATGCCTTCTCCCTGACCTGGAAAAAAGCAATTTGGTGCCCTTACGCGCTTGTGTTGTCTCTCCACCCCCACCTGTACGCCCTGGTTGCTCACCGTCGGTGCTTGTGGGACTGAATACTTATTTCCCTCAGCTATCCCCTGTGTCCTCTCTGTGGTCCCCTCTTGGAGCGGCTGTCCTGGTTCTCCACTGGGTGGCATCCTGGTGGTTTGTCTCACCAGGATGGGAGTCTTTTGATTATCATAGTTGACAGGAGTTTGTCACTTGTGACAGGAATCATATTTAAGCTAGATTATCTCATAATTTTGAATCAGAAATAAATTGTCAAAAGTAAGATCCCGAAAGCTGGAATTGTGTGCTTTTGGCTGACACTAGTTTAGGCCAAAATAATTCAGTATTCATGGAAATATAAGCAACTAAATATGATAAAGAAGAAGCAAACAAAAAACAAACAGAAGTATTGGCATAAATATCAAAAAAATAGCAAACATCAGTTGAGACTTAAATTCTCAGTCCTGACATGTAAGTACATAGTACATCACGGCGTAGATGGCTGTGGACTGAGTTGATTGGGGAAAAACCAGTGCAGGCCAGGAGTACTGATTAGAGGAGTTGAGCTGTACTGGCTCCTTGAAAAATTACTTGTTGGTAGGATCTTCAAATGACCTGTGTGGTTGATAGTGTTGGTGGCCCCCAATCCCAAGGCAGGTTGTGAGGACAGCTGAGAAGATAAGGTGGTTCATCTCTTTTAGTCCTGGGGAGGTTCAACAAAGCTTAGTGTCTTGACTTCTTGTGGTTTAAAAGTCTTTTTTGATTTATGTGATACTATTGAGGTGTAATTTCACTCAATGATAGCACAAACTATCATCAAGTGAATTGGCTTTATTATATACTATCAGCCTTGGTGAGGCATGAATAGTGAAAAACAATGCACAGGAAACCCCAAACACTTGGTGTTGTCTGGAATTCTCTTTTGGGAATAGGATTGGAGGGGGTTTGCAGCTAATGAATTTTTAATCCATATTTTTCATTGATTTGGTGAATATTTGGATGCTTTCATGCATTCAAATTCAGTTTCTGTAGCTACTGCATTAATTGTTTGGCAGGGCTGCTTGTCAACCCCATCCAAATTTGGCAGATTTCAAATTTGGGCAGCAGAACCCCCTTCTTTTGGGCTTGGGGAAATTTCCTTTTTGGGATTCCCTATTAGGAAGTTTCCCTATCCGGCAGCTGGCTAGCGGCAGGGGGGGCACAGGCAAGCCTCCAGGCTCAGCGTGCGGTCTGCGGGCAACTGGCGGCCAGCTGCGCGGTTTGTGGTTGGGGTATAAATACTGTTTTCAACAAAAATTTATTTTTTAATTTATTTTTCCTGTGTTGGCTGTTTTGCGGCAGTTTCCCCAATCAGGGGGAACTGCTGAAATTTTTTATTTTGCTCTTTGAGCCCAATTGTACTTAAAAGATTCTTCTGACACAAGGTGTTGTCAGGAATATTCCTGACAGTTGTCTTTCCTTCCCCTTTGGATGACATATCTGATGTCAATATTAGCGAGAAGTTCAGGAGCGCAGGCAAGGTTTTTGGCAGGTTCCCATGAGTTAGATTCTGATGGGTACCCTACCCAAGAGACTAAGTACTGGATCTGGTTACAGACCTTCCTGTACCCTGAAATGGCTTCCACTTCCCATTCTGGAGTATGTTTCAGGATTTGGGTGGAGGGTTGTTATCTTTGGTCTGGTGTGTGGGTGGCCTTCCTCTCTCTACTTCTAGCTTGGATATGTGGAAAACGTTTTGGGCACTTGACTTTTTGGGGAGCTGTACACTGTAAGCCGTATATGAAATTATCTAATGATACTTTGTGTGATCTAATACAGTGTGGTCCTAACTTCTGATCAGCTTGGTTGATCTTGATATTCTTGGTGTCAAAGTATACATTGGAACCTACTTCAAATTCCAGGTTGGCTTTTTGGTGCTTGTTGGCCTGGACTTTTTATTTCTGCTGGGCATCTTAGAGGTTAGCCTGTAAGTTCTCCTGGGTTGTTCTCCAATTTTTGAAGTACTTGTTGGCTTGAGGTACTGTCCCTGGGCAGCTCTAGGTGGGGATTCCTTGAGGGGATAAACTTTAGTTGGTTATAAATGGGGACATATTAGCACCTGAGTGGTAAGAGCTGTTGTAGCTGAACTGGGTCAAGGGCAATAGGTCAGCCCAGTTATTTTGTCTAGTGTTTACATAGGCGCAAATGTAGGTCTTCAATATCTAGTTAACCTGTTCTGTCTGGCCATTAGTTTGGGGGTGGAAGGCTGTTAAAAGATTGAGTTTTACTTGGAGCTGTCACATTATTTCACCCCAAAATTTGGAAGTAAACTGGGTTCCTCTGTCTGAAACAATGTCTTTGGGGAGTCCATGGTGGAAGTAGATGTGGTTGAGGAATAATTGAGTTGTGGCTGTGGCCAGCGTCCTAGAGGAGCAAACTATGAACTCTGCAGCTTTGGTGAGACGTTCCACAATCACCAAGATCCCTGTGAAACCCTTGCTGGGGGGAAGGTCTGTGATGAAGTCCATGGATATAGATTCCCACAGCATGGATAGGATTGGGAGTGGTTGGAGAAACCTGTGTGGTTTCTGTGTGGAGTGTTTGTTCCTCATACAAGAAACACATTGTGAGATGTAGCTCTTCACTTGGGAAAACATGAAGTGCCACCATTAGCTAATCCAAAGGTGTGCTATAGTTTTTCTTGATCCCACTGTGGCTGCCAAGCAGGGAGTCATGTAGCTCTTGTAACACCTGGTTCTAGATTTCTCCTGGGGGTACCACCAACCTATTAAGCCTTTAGAGTAAACCTTTTTGGGTATAATAGTTGGGATTGGGTTTTGAGGAGTTCATCTTGGCCACTAGGTTTTTTGTTGCAGCCAAGCTTCCAGACTTGCCTGCCAACGTATCTTACAATACACAGGGGGCGCTTGGTGAGTCTCCCCTTGATGTATCTAACAACATGAACCAATATGATGGCAATATCAAACTGTGGGCACTTTCTCCTAATTAGGAGTGCTACCAATTTGACCTGCTGATTCCCACACAAGTTATTCATTGGCTTCAAACCCTACATGGAACATGTCACTATGCCACCCCCTTATGGCCTTGTGACTTTCTCCATATAGTATATTAATCACAATATTCTACAATAAACAATACTGTGGGGTTCCTGGTCACCAGTCCCCATAGTGTGTCCTGGGTTGTAGCCAGGGACTGGCTTGGAGGAGTTGTCATTCTCTAACAGGGGTGAAGGGTTGATGGGAAGCTTATACTTGGCTTGCATAAGGGAGAACTCCTCCAGTACCTTTCCAATCACCAATCAAGCGTCTCCACCGTATACCTGGACTTCAGCAGGCGCCAGCCCTCCTGTAGGCCAATACCAATCCTGGAGTAGTCTTGCAAACTCTTCTCTGATGAACTCTCTTCCTCTATTTGACATCTCCAAATGCCTAGTCACCTTCTCCCACTCCTCCTGGGCAGATTTACTAGAGGCAAACTTCCTGCACCCTAGGCAATAAGATTACTCATCCCCTGGGCTAGGATAGAAAATATGGGGCAATTGACTCATGAGACTTATATACTCTTTTCACACGGGAAATTCAGATAAGGGTTGTAATAGGTGCTTTATTCTCTGTCAGAAGGAAGATCCCCTTAGAAACCTTCTGATATATTGCCTTGGGGTAGGGAATAAGAAAGGTTTTGTGCCAAAACTTGATGTCCTTTATCAATATCTTGGACTCCTTGTACTTGGTCTTTGACTCCTGCTCCTTGATCTTGGGCTCCAGCGCTTTGGTTGTGGGCTCTGTTGTCTTAATCTTAAGCTCCTGTGGTCTGACTTGGCTCTGGCTTCCTATCCTTTTTCTTCTGCTCCTTCTGTAGCTTTGTTGGCCTTTGTAATCCACTTTATCTAATCCCTGAAGAGTCTCAGATAGCTCTCCCTTTTATAGCCCCTTGTTTCAGACCAAAATCCTCTCTTAGAACTCTGGTTCTTTAAAGCTTAAACTATCCTGTTTTTCTTCTTCTATAATATATTAAACTTTCAAACTTACTTCAGCCAATGAAAGCCCTGAATTTTCCGCTTCTGCTCCCCAATTTTAGGCTTTAACTTGAGAGTTAAAGCCCTTAAAAACCTGATTGAGTAGGCTCCGGGCCGCAGCCAATCAAACGCCTTACTTCAACAGTTTTGCCAAAACAGTTTGTCCAGATGACCCGTTCCTGACCCTGGTTTGAACTCCAAGCTGTCCTGCTCTGGGTAAACCACTGCTCCGCGTTTCAAATGGTTTTGCCGTAATTCTTGTCATGTTTCCCCAGCAAATCTTGAGCGCTTCCACTTATGTTTTACTTAGGCAATTTTTGATCCTTCAATTTTTCAACGTTTCTCCGTGTTTCTTTCAACGTTTTGCATCTTTGAACCTGCCTGTTGCTCGTCCTTTTGCTTTCCTAGTTGTTCTTGGCAAAATTCACTCTTTTGCCCTCACAGTTTCTCTGTTCTCCTTCCAGCTTCTTTTGGGTCCATTTTCTCTTTCATCTTTTTCCTAAAAATAACATATAGTTCTAATAAACTATAGGTTATTTTTCCTCCTCTTTCTTTTCTATTATATAATTTTTAATCCTTTTTTAATTATAATCAGGCAGTATTCAATCATTCTTTAACTGCTTCTTTATATCCAAATTTCTTCTCAAAAGTCACTAAACCAGCTCTTCCAGCCTCTGTATTCAGTCCAGCTAGTTCATCCTCTCAACTCTTCAGTTCTTCAGCACCAACTTCTTGTCCTTTGGCCATCCTACCCCATGATCTGCTAGTCCTTCATCCTGTCTTCTTGTCCTTCTGCTTATCCTTAACCAGTTCCACACTAGGAACTTCATTTGTTCCTTTAAAACATTGAACCATATTGATCCATTCCATTCAATCTGAATTAAAAGTTCATCAACTAGTCTTCACTATCATCAAACAGTCCTTCTTACTAGTTTTCTCTGCTAATCACTTGAACCACCTTGGTTTTTTATCTCAGTCCCTGTTACCAGAACCTGTAAACCCAGGCATGAGTCTACATTGAACTGGCGTTTGACTGGGCCCTCGCAAGTGGCAATCCACTTATGCCATCCAACCATAGATCAATGGCTATGCATTGTTTTTACTCACTCAGGTGATTAAATCTGGGCTTTCAGTTGCAGAGTAATCAGCTTTACTTCCCAGAGGCCTGATCACACCAAGTTCTGCAGCTTGCTTCCCCAAGCAAGCCACCTTGGTGACACTTCTGAGGATGCCTATGCCCTCCAATGCTCACTTTGGGTTTCCCCAAAGCTCCCATAGGGGCATAAACGAGGACACCCTGCCAGTCCTTTAGGCAGGGTGCTTGCTCACAGATCTCCTGCAAGTGTATTAGGGTACATTGAGCACTCAGAGCTCTTTCCCTCCCTGGCAGCCCGTGTTACCTGCCAGGGGTCCAAACTTACTCCCCCCAGACAAATAAAGTTACCTGCTTGGTATTTCAGTATTCACCTTCCTGCAGCCACGGTTCCCTGCTAGGTGAAGTACTATAACCCAAAGCAGCCAACATTTTCTGCTGGGTGGAGGCAACAACTGCCTCTGGTAGTCCTTTGTTACCTACCAGCCAGGCCTTACTTACCCTAGTAGACCATGTTACCTACTAGGGTTACCTCACTTCTCCCAGTAGACCAAGTTACCTACTAGGCTTATCTCACTTACCCCTAGCAGCCCTATGTTACCTACTAGTTTACAATGTTGCTAGATAATCACACATTGTCATTCTTTAGCATATTGTCTTTATTTGAAGCCAAATTCACCTTTGCCTGCAAAACCGCACACATGTGGATCACCACAAATACCTTATTCTATTCATTCTTGTACTTTCTATTGTAATATTGTCTTCCCCAAATCAAGTACTGAACTCTCATTGGTTCATTTGCAACAGTGATAGCAGCAGTAGATTAACAACCTACCCAAGAGAAAAAATTCCCCCCAAGAAAAGACAGAGTACAGGCTGTATGGCTACTCCCCATCAAGAGACTTTCCTGCTGATCCCCAAGGGGGACATCCCCAATGGGCATGTCATCTACCAAGATCAACTGATACTCACAAGGGTTTAAAATTGTCTCTGCCTAGGGCAGCGCAACACAAGTGACATTCTGCCCCAATTAGACCTTTCCCAATGCATGCTCAACCTCCAGCTCAAATCTTTTGTGGGTGGTGTTGAAGGAGCTGACATTTTCAGTTGGCTCCATTCTACCAAAACCCGCCTCTGTATCTGTCAAGTACCTGAGCCCATGTGGGTTGCTACTGCATCTGGGTGCTTCACAGGGCCTGCCGCTGTGTGGTTTACCAACTGGGCCAGAAAAGAGATAGATGTCACTTGGGTGTCATTCAGGGACGCTGTAAAGTCCTGCTACAGTGAAACCTTTTCACCCATTGCGGTGGAGACACCCCTCCTGGCCATTAAACAGACTGGGTCTATCCCTGAATACCTTTCTTCCTGACAAAAAGCTCTTGCTGCTGCCCCAGAAGCCATGACCAATGGGAATGCCATGCTCCTTACCTTGATAGTTAATGGGATCAAACCCCATATCTGAAAGTGGGTTTCTGTGGGTTGCTGTACCTCCATTGACAACTTCTACAAGACCATGGTGGAGGCCAATAATCAGGCTTCAGTGGGCTTCTGCATATCCAATGACGCACCACCCCAACCTTGTCCCGCACCTTGCAGCGCCCACAACCAAGTAGGCTGCTGCCAGTCCCGCCAACAGGGAAATGGGATTAAGCATCCCCATAAGGGGAACTTCAGCTAGCACAAATTGAGGACTAGGGAAAATCTTGGGGGTTGTAGCTACAAGAGGTTCTACAACCCCACTTGACCCTCACTCTCAATCCCTCCTTGTGAAGAACCCCTGTGACTACAATGTGCATGAAGTTGAAACCCTTGACATATTCCAGGTCCACAGCAACAACCCCTTTCTCCAAGCAAGCCACTCTTTAAATAAAGTGACCCTCTTGGCTTATCCCTTCTTTTTTCATGGGAACACCCAAAAATATTGGTAGATACTGGGGCCAATCACATTATGGTTGACCAGGCGTTCACTGACTCTCAACAATTAGATTGGGTGCCAAGCAGGTTCAATACAGTACAAGTGGCTGATTCCCGTAGAGTGGCAACTACCCATGAGACAGTACCCTTCTCTGTAAGGATGGGGAACATCCAGGTTAAGCTCTCTGGGCCAATCATGGCAGTGCTCATCCAAAATGTCATTGCTGGCCTTGACTGACTTTGACACAACTGTCCCTACATTAACTGTGATACATCTGTAATCACCCTCAATAGAAATGGGGTGGGCGTTCAGATATGCCCTGTCAAAATGAGCAAGTTGCTTCATGATACCGTGTTTTTCAGAATAATAGAAATAGACTCATTCATTTTCAAGGGGGGAAACTAGACTTTAACCAATGCTCAGTTGAAGTCATCCACACTGAACCACCTGTGGCCCTCCCCTTGACCACTTCACTTCCACCAGCACTTGTCACACTCCTTGAGGAATATAAGGACATTTTCAGTGAAGCACTGGACCAACTATCCCCTCCCTGGGAGATCCAGTATGCTGTACAACTGCAAGGATCACTTCCCAAAGCACATCCCCTCTATTGCCTGACACCAAAATAAGATGAGACCCTCCACCAGCACCTTGTAGACACACTCAATAAGGGCTTCATTTTCAGGAAGCCAGGCATAGGTAGAGGCATTGGTTGACTTGGGACAGAGTACAGCTAGGCCAGTGGGTAATACCCACCATAGGATGGTGATAACTTGATAATATAGGATGCAGATTGCCCAAGCAAAGACCAGGCCCCTTAGTTGGGCAACATAGTGTCTACCATTCCTGTCAAAGTAATGTAGAGTACTCCAAATAGTTGAGTGGACTTAGTCTCAGCAGTAGTGGGTGGTTTCATTGGGCAGTCAGTTGCGGGGTTAAGGGCAGAGTCATGGGGACAGAGTATGCAGGCAGATAATTATACTTGTCTTTGAACAATAAGGGCAGCGCTTTAATCCTCTTTCTTTTGCGTCCTATGTACTTGATTTCTCTAGTCCTTGCCAAGGGGTCAGCAATGAGGATGGTCTCCAAGTTGTACTCCAAGTAGGCGGGGTTGGGCGGGTGTTTGGTAAAATGAACAGGTCCAAAGGGGGCTCCAGGGGGACGGTATAGTGCCTGAGGAGGGTCAGCAGGTTGGTCTCTGGAGGGGGTGTTTACCTGATGGTCTACTTGGCTGGAGTTAAGATGGAAGATCACTAAGACTAGATAAGGTAAGATTTTTTTCAAACAAAAGGTTCATAAAACTTTATTATTGAAAATGACAATGGGGTCATCCCCATACCGCTGGGGTTTTTATACCAAGTGGGTTTGCTTCTTTGCTTTTCACGGACTTCAGGTTGAGGGACAGTTCACTGGCAGGGTTTGGTCCTTGTCTTCTGGCTTTTTGGGCGGTGGATCCTATTTGTGCTTGCTCTGGTGAACAGAAGTGACAATGCTTTGTTCTGCTGCTACTGTTCATCACATCATCTGAGCAGTTGAATTGTATTACCTGTTCTGGACTGGAGGCTGGCAGTAGCTGGTGATCATTGGCAGGACTGGCAGAAGGCTTTGTTGTAACCTCCTTTAGGCAAGCTACAACTTCAGCATAGGTCTGGGCCTTTGGTAGCACGCGGTTAATAACAATCTGATGTCCATTTGGGGAATCATTTTAAGAGTCTGGCGGGTCTTGGAGTATCTTGAAAACTCAGGTCTGCAACCTAACAAGTTGGCAGGTTCCTGTCCACTTTGTGTGACTCAAGTAGCCTTTGTAGAGTTGGGGTTTGATTATGGGGTTTCCAATGTTGATTTTGAACCTCCAGTCTTGACACTTGGCAGGTTGGCAGTCTTCTGCTCCTTCTTGTTGGGGCAAGATATCTCTGGGGGTCCAGGGTTTGGCCCAACTAAAAGTCAGCTGGCTCCAGTCTACTCTGGTCATAACAAGGCTTTTTCTGAGACCCAGGGTTTGATTCCAGGTTTTCAATACAAGTATTGAAATGTCATTCATGGCATTCATCCGCCCTTGTTCTTGCCATATGGGCTGTTGTCTTCTTTGTAGCCAAGAAGGAGAGGTCCCTTTGCTTGGTCACAGACTACTGCGCCTTAAAAAAGATGACTGTTAAGAATAAATACCCCCTGCTGTTGATTGACAACCTTTTTGACACACTTGTGGGTGCAAAGGTCTTTAGCAAGATTTTTCTCACTGTGGGGTACAACCAGGTCTTCATTGCACAATGAATGAGGCAAAGACTGCCTTCTTCACACACTACAGGTTGTTTGAGTGCCGGGTCATGAACTTTGGAATGACCAACACTCCTTCCACCTTTGCCATGTTGATGAACAAAGCATTTGAGGAATTGATTGGTAAATGTGTTGTTGTGTACCTTGACAACATTATTGTCTTCATTCAAGATCAAACTTCACATCTCCAACACCTCCATGCTGTCCTTAACACCCTTTGGAAAAACCAGTTGAAGTCTAAGCCTTCCAAACACAAATTCCTCAAGTCAGAGCTTCTGTTCCTTGGCCACACTGTTGTAACTGTGCTTTTTTAGCAGAGTTACAAGGGGGAAATACTTAGAAACTAGATAATAATCTTTATTGAGAGATAGTGATTATATAGCTATAGTGAATCAAGAATAACAGGAACATAATTGTGTTAATCACACAGTTGGATGGAGAAGGGGGTGGCTTGATCCTTGTAATGAGTCAAGCGCCAAAACAAGTCACTCACCAAGAGTGATCAGCCTTTGTTCATGTTATTGTATTTGGAAATTTGAGTTGTCTTCCTATATTGGCTTCAGGTGAATGGATAATTGGGTTGCAGGTCACAAACCCGCTTACTTTGAACCTTGCTGGCAGGTCAAGCCTGCTGTTTTGACACCATTTTGTAAAATTTCCAAATGAGATACTAGGATTAAGTAAAATAATTAATCCCAACCAGAATAGCCCAAGATAAATAGCCTGGGAAAGCATCAGAGTGTCTTCAGAATAAAATTCAGAACATTGAGATGTAGCACAATTTTCAGGTTCAAAGACAGGGGGGCAACTCCAAGATTTTCAGGCATTGAATTAACATTGAGAGGCACCAACAACAAAGTTCCAACTGTGGGTCCCCATCTTCCAGTAATGATCTGGCTCAGAATTAGATTGTAAGGAATGTAGCACAACAATCCAACTACAGGATGCATTTTAAAAGTAAAATAGACCAAGGGATATTTAATTTTTTATTAAGTAAATTTTTGGAGAACTCAACTCTTAGAGTTTAAACAGTGAAAATTATTCAATATATATCAAAAATTGACTAAGCAATACCACCTGGATCCTGGGCTCCTATTCCTTCTACATTGTCAAGTAAGTATCTAGTCCAGGTTTCAAAGAACCCAAGTGTGTCCAATCTCTGACAACCATGCTGATTAACAATCTTGTATCAGGTGACCCTCAAATTACACCAATTTATCAACATCAATTTTCAAGGAAGAATTGATTTCAGCTGGCAAACTAGAGCAGCTGTAACCCATTTTTGATTGACTGTTTGATTTAAATCCGTTAATTTGGTCAATTTCAATAAAGATTTTCTGGCTTTTTGAGCCTTTCTACTTGGCTGGATAATTCCTGGCATGATGGAACCTACTGTGACAAGGAGTACTGATTGGAGGAGTTGATCTGTGCTGGCTCCTTGTAAAAGTACTTATTGGTAGAATCTTCAAATGACCTGTGTGGTTGATAGTGTTGGTGGCCCCCAATCCCAAGGCAGGTTGTGAAGACAGCTGATAAGATAAGGTGGTTCATCTTCTTTAGTCCTGGGGAGGTTCAACAAAGCTTAGTGTCTTGACTTCTTGCGGTTTAAAAGTCTGTTTTGATTTATGTGATACTATTGAGGTGTAATTTTGGCAACAGCACCCATGTTGACATTAATAATGTTGACAGTGACCATGTCAACACTTTGTCAACATTGTCACTGTAGACTCAAAACTCAAAATTTGCTATGTTTTTGCTGGTTGCGCTAGCTTAATTCCCATTTTTTTAAAAGCATTCAAGGGTGCAAACCCAGAAAACACGGCAAAATTGTGGCCATTTTGAAACAATTTAATATTAACCTTAATAAAAAAACTCAATTTAACCAGATTTTTCTTTTACATTTACTAATAAAAATTAGTTTATTTTTTATTACATTAATATATTGAAAAAAACAATGTGCATATAGCTGATTTTTAGAATGTTCATGTTATAAATATATATGTGGCACTTATTACGGCTTTAATATATTAAGTGGATTGGTGGCTAACGGCAATCCAATAATTTAAGTGTGAGTTACTATGTAACTTACTATAGAATTTATTATTAATAATAATGTCAACACTCATAAATATTGTTTATTTGCTTGTGATCATCCTCTGGGGTGGAGTTAAGCAAATTAGAGTGGCGCAATTAAGCTTAAATTACTATGCCACCTCTTATTAAGAATGGTGTAAGTGACGTTGTTGACACAATACCTTTTTCATATCTGAATACAGCTTCTTAACAAATTCATATAAGCGCAATGGTAAAATATCATATTCCCACCCCAAAATATTATTTTTAATTAACAAATAAAGTACTTTGATAATTTTTTAACTTATTTTCATATGTTTTTCAATTTTATTATGTGAACAAAAAAGCACAGAAAACAGTTAACATTTGCTAGTCTGTTTAAATTTAATTAAGTGTACTATGTTTTTTCATAGTAAATTTTCAATAAAATGTCAACAGTGTTAATGTCATCTCTAATAATGTCTACAATTTTTCTAATTGTCAGTGACAATTCAGCTTTTTTACTAATTGACACTCAGAATGTCAATGCTTTTCATTTCTCACATATGAAACTTTATGTTTTATATAATAAAACATTTGAAATTTTAACCTGTTGTATTTTTTACTTTTCTCTTTTATGTTATTTAATTTTTAAAATAAAATTTATATCTAAAGCAACTACTTTTAAATATTAGCTTTTAATTTTTAACTTGTTATTTAAAATTCTAATAAATAAAAACTTTCACAGTTTTTTTATATTTTAAATTTCACTAAAAGTATTATAAGTATTAAGTTTAAATATTATGGTTTCTATAGTTATTTTGTTTTGTTTTTAAATACAAAGCTTTACCTCAGAACTTGTTACTTATTATTTTAGGACCAGAATACTTCCAAACAGCCCAAAGGCACCAAGCGTCCCACCAAGGCTCCCAAGACCCCCAAGCAGAAGCCTTCATTATCAAAGAAGGCTACCTCCAAGGCCTCTTCAAAGCCTTCCCCCAAGCAGAGCCCAGCTCACTCCACTGGGGGAGATAAATATGATGTCTTCATTATGAACCACAGTTATTAAAACTCAGCGTCAGATGAGGAACCCAAAAAGAAGCACCACCAAGCCAAGAAGTCCCCTCCCAGCTTGTCAGGGGATGACTCAAAGCCCCAGTCTGACTACTTTCCTGGCTTTTGACATGCCCCTGCTGGCCCCTGGGACCCTCTGTTAGCCCATAATATTTCAATGTTGATGGCAGATTCAAGGTACTTTCCTCCTTGCTCAAATACTTCCCAATTGTTGTGAATTTTGGTATTAAGATATCTCACTATGATATACTTAGTACTAATTTGATCCATATATGCAATATCATTGATGATATCAATTTGGGCTTAGCCAATATTCAGCATATCAATATTATTGCATCATCACACTCTTCATGTAAAACTACCCTAGAAAGGCTTATTCTACTTTGATCCAATATTCAGTACTTCCAGATATACAGTAGTGTTTGTGATTATATCACTGGATAATAATACATTGTTCCTCTTATCAAGCTCCAAACCAGTGCCTGCCTTGTTGAGCTCATATCTCTTAAATTAGGGACTCAAACATTATTCTGAGACTTATACAGTATCACCTGATCTCTGTAGATCCCTCACGTGAAATACTAGGATCAATAGAACCTTTCCTGAATGTTCACATGACTGTTCATGTTCCCCTCTGTTCATCCTGAAGATGAAATGAGTGACTATATAATCCCCCCATCCTTTTCTTAATAAATAAGCTTTATTCATATATCTATTTTAAGTCTTCATTTAATAGTCAGCCAGTCCTAGGACAACAGGGTTAGGCTTTATCCTTGCAGGGGTTCCTGTCCCATAGGCCTTGTATAAGCCTGAAATTACAACACCAATCATGAGTGTGAAGGGTGGGCCAGCCATGGTGGCCAATGGGTACATCTTTTCCTGTAACAATGCCAACCGGGACTTCAAGAGCCAGCATTAGACCTGTGAGGACTGCTCCTGCCCAGTGCAGCTTAATAATGAGCGCTGGGACTTGTTCCAAACCATTAAGGGTGAGCACACTTGTTTGATGCCAAATACCATCATAGCCTGCCTCCGCAAGTGGTATCTCATCCAGGTCATGCCCACTTCAAAAGACCTTTCCTCTACCCAGCTGGCTGTGCTTGCTTGCAAGTACCTCTCCCCTATCAACTTGAAGAGAGTTCCAACCCATAGTCAGCTGGTGAAGTTTGTTAATGATAGACATCAAGCCTCCAATCCCCTGGTCAAGAGCGCCACTAAAATTTAAGACCTGGTCCTCACAGATGCCCTAAAAAAACTGAGGATGCTGAGATGCTCCTGCTCCATGACAATGTGCAGGAAGTGGAGGATAGAATTATAGCTTTATCATAACCCAAAACCTGGAGCATCTGAACACTGCTACCACCTGGTCATGCAACAGCACATTTGCCACCTGTCCAACCATCTTTAAGCAGCTTTGGGTCCTGCATGAGCAGTTCAATGACCAGGTTATCCCTCTTGTATTCTTTCTCCTGCCTGGTGCCAAGAATGAAGTCTACACCTGAGCCTTCAAGACTGTCCAGGATGCTTTGAGCTCCCTTCCCACCAACCAGCTCCCCCCTCCCACTCACACCACAAGGGCAAATCCCTCCTCTGCTGAGAAGGATGAGTTGACCCTAGCCACAGAGCAGCTAGCTTGTGCGCGCTTGCTTGGGCCAAAGGTTATCATAATGGACTTTGAGCAAGCTCAGTTCAGAGCCTTTGAGGCCACCTTCAATGGAGAAGTTCAGGGCTACTTCTTCCATTTTATGCAGGCCCTCATCAAGAATCTCAAGAGCAATAAGGAGCTTTTGAGAATTATCTAAATGATGGTAAGGGGAAGTGCTGCTTTACCATGACCCAGTTTGCTGCCTTGGCTTTTGTGCGCCTGGAGAATACTGGGATTGGCTTTGAGGCCCTCCTGGAGGACGCCTATATTAAGAAGCACTCCACCATCTTTAAAGGCTACCTTGATTACTTTGAGCAGCAATGGGTAGGTAAGAAGGTGACTGTCCAGAGAGGAAAGAGCGGGGCCACTGCCCCTTGGAATTGCCAGGGTGCCTGCCTCAAGGGGTAGATGAAGACCACCTCCAGCCTGAAAGTGTGGTACAAGCACCTGAAGGTGAAGTTTGGGTCCAACCTCAAGTACAACAAGTTTTTCCTCAAGCTGCAGGAGGAGCAGGCCCAGAATGTCTCTAAGTTTTGTGACCTGGCCAACTGGGTGGCCCCCAAGAAGAGAAAGAGTAAGGAACAGGACTATCATAAGGACGTCCAAAAGGTGGTGAAGAAAAATATAAGGTGGCAAAAATCAAAAAAATACCTTTAAGATGTTTCAACTGCTCTTGCTGGTGGCTTCAATTAGCCCAGTAAACTTTGCTTTGCCTGAATCCTTTTTAATTTTGATTTTTATATTTTTTGTATAGTAATAATATTTTTAGGTATAAATGGTAAGTTTCAGATACAGTTGCAACGTGGTTTAGTAAAAAATATCTTTATATTTTGTTAATTTATCTTTAAGATATGAGATATTTTCAGTTATGCTTATATAAAGTATAATGAATTAAATATAGAATTTTCTTATATTTTTGTAGTTATTATGATATATTAAATATATTTCTTTTTGGATCATTGGAATTTTAATTGTTGTGGGGATAAAAAATAATTTTATATTAAAGAGTGTAATTTACATAGTAAATTTAAAAATACTTGCTTTTATCTCCTTATTCTTATTACTTATAGTATTCTTAATTGCATTTTTTTACTCTCTGGAGTCATTTTAGTAAAATAAAGTATTTAAAAGTATTTTTTATAAAAAAATGTTCAGGGTAAAGTGTACTGTTAATTAAAAAGTTTCAACATCCAGAAGACAACATTAAGTAAAACCGGGTTGTCACTTTACTATAGTGTTGACATGGGTGTTGTTGCCGTAATTTCACTCAATGATAGCACAAACTATCATCAAGTTAATTGGCTTTATTATATACTATCAGCTTTGATGAATCATTAATAGTGAAAACAATGAACAGGGAACCCCAAACAATTGGTGTTGTCTGGAATTCCCTTTTGGGAATGGGATTGGAGAGGGTTTGCAGCTAATGAATTATTAATCCATGTTTTGCATTAATTTAGTGAATATTTGGATGCTTTTGTGCATTGAAATTCAGTTTCTGCAGCTACTGCATTAATTGTTTAGAGGGCTGATTGTCAACCCCATCCAAATTTGATAGATTCCAAATTTGGGCAGCAGTTCCCCCAATTTTTTGTTGGGGAAATTGCCTTTTTGGTTTTGAAAGGGACTCACTTGAGGGGAACAAGTTCCCAATCTGGTGGGCCAAAGCCCCTATGTTAAGTCCTGCAATGACCAAACCAATGGGCACTGTGTCAGGGAATTTCCCCCTGACTACATTAATGGCATATGGACTTTGGGCTCAAACATCAAACCAAAGAAAGACTGTAAACAAATAATAGACACTAAGAATAGTGCTGGGATTGACCCAGACAGGGATCAAACCCAAAACCCTAAAGACAAGGCAACAGTCAGTTCAATGAATATGGTTCAGATTACATTACCTATTTATAAAAAATTGATTCATTCAACAATGAATTTCAACTTTGGCCTTGCTTCTGCAAACGTTAATAAGGCCTAGGGAGACGTCACTTACCGCTAAAACGATGATTGGCTGCATTCAACTTGGTTTTTTGCTTTTGAAACCGCTATTAACACCCCAGCGTCAAGTGCTGTCTTTGATCTTCCCGCTTGAATCAATTATTTACCGCTTAATTGCCCATCAACTTGTGGCTTTCTCTACATGTTACTTGTTACACTATATGATTTTATATAGTATTTTGCCAGAAATTGATGCACATTTGAAACAGGTATTAATTTCAGCCTTGAAATCATTGAAATCCTAGGGAAAATCCTCTCATTTCTCATGATCCTCTTATTTTTTCTCCAGCCTCAACTTTGATGGTATTTAAGTGAGCCATACTTTCTATTATTTCTTGTTCCAACAATAAAGATTACCCTATTCCTGATACTCCTTTCTTTTCTGATAAAAACACATTTTTGAAGCCATGAAAGGAATTCTATTCCTATCCTGGTTTCTAATTTACTTCTTGCCAGTAGTTTTGGCCTTGGAAAACCCAACTCCTACAACTGACTGGTACAATCCCTCTCCAGACGACGCCCACCAGAAGGAATCCCTTGCCAATGAATGGTTCAAATACCCTTCTGGACATTGGGGACGCAAGTTCTAATATGGTTGTTTGTTTACTACACCTCCTGCTGAACCTACCCTTGTTAGACCTTACGCCTCCTTTTACCTCTTGCTGTATTTGGTGGGTTACTATCTACTTGGTTGTTTCAGTTCTATGTTTGGAATATTTGCTTACCTAGGGCACCTTGGACATCTTGCAATGGTCACGGTTCCTATCGGCTCGTTAATTGCAGGTTTGAATGTGGGGGCTTTGGCCCATCAGCTAGGGAGCTTATTCCCTGCCAAGTGGGTCCCTGACACACTGTGACCATGACAAGGTGGCCCAAGTGGCCCAAATAGGAGAATCTACCCATCATGGATCTGGACCAACCCAACAGGTAATACCCTACCAGGTATGTCAACAGATAGAAGGATGTGTTGGGTCTAACCAGTGAGGGTTTGACTAAAGGAGGAGGAGTGGTAATGCAACCATAATGGAACTTTCTTCCCCAGTGGCCTGAGAGATACTTGAACCGCCCATTGGCCAGGGACTCCTTCTGGTGGGCATCATTGGGGGAGGAGTTGTGCCAGTCAGTGGTGGGAGTAGGGGTTTCAAGACCCAATACAACTGTAAACAGAAGGACTAGAAACCAGAAAAGGAATAGAATTCCTTTCATGGTTTCAAATGAGAGATCAGAAGATAAGTGTGAGCAGGTGTAGAGTAGAAATAAGTCTTTATTGTTGAAACAAGTAGAAATAATAAATAGAGCTCCCTTAAATACCCCAGTAGAGGTTGTAGCCATTTAAGAGGATAAATGAGTTTGGGAGGATTGAAAATCAAGTCTTACTGGAATTATGGCTGAGAGTATTTCATTTACCATGTGGGAGTAGACCTGGAGCTTAATATTATGTATAATAACCTGAACCAAAGAGAGGAGCCAAAAACAAGCCATAGGCAAAAACACAATTAAGTGGTGGTTATGATTAATACCAAGGGAGAAAAAGTGCAGAGCTTGACCAAGTATAGATTGGTTGAAGTTTGGGAACGTCAATTGTGGCTCAAGCAGCCAATCAGAGTGTAGTTGATAAACTACGTCAACTCTGTGGTTATTAACAATCTCAGACCTAGGAACAATCACAAAAACTAAGTTTGAATGAATTAAATCAACATAAAAAGATAATATATGTTGAAATGTTGATTGTATGCTAACATTTGGCTTGTCCTTAGGGTTCCAGGTTTGATCCCTGTTGGGTTCAATCCCAGATTAAAACTTGGTGTCTATAAGTGGATTGTTGATTTCCTTGGCCTTGATGTCTTGCTCAGAAGTATACAAACAATTGATGTAGTCAGGGAATGAATCCCTGACAGTTTTTCTGTTTTGGCAATTTCCCCATTTGGCAGGCAGACAGGCGGCAGCTGGCTGGCTGGCAGTGGGCGCGGGCAAGCCACCAGGCTGGGCGTGCAGCCAGGGGGCGCCTGTCAGCCGGCCGTGTGGTTGGCCTATAAAAGCTGAAAGTCAAAGAATTAGAAATTTTAAATTCTTTCTCTTCTACTTTTTTGTTTTGCAGAAGTTTCCCCAATCAGGGGGAACTGCTGCAAATGTTCTTCAGAATTTTTAGGTGCAATAATGACAGCAATATTGTCTTTTGACAGGTTGTTGTCAGGAATATTCCTGACAGAGGGGTGAAGTTACCTGACATTGTACAGTAGTTTTCAAAGCTATAAAGCTAAGCAAAAAACTTGGATTTTTCTAAAAAAAATAAAAGTGGACCAAAATCCATTGTTAATCAAAACAAATTCACTGTTTTTGGTCTTGTTTAAATCTGAGTTGATTTTTCTTAGTGCCGCATCTTTTAAAACTACTGTAACATTAATTTTTAAATATTGAGGCCATATTGGGGTTTACTATGTTTTTTAAGCTTTGATATTTTAATTGATGTGGGTAACTTCATGATGCTTTCAAAGGAGTAAAAGGGGGTTAAATCAGAAAGTTGAAGAGTTTTAATTTTGGAATTCTGATATTGGCGCTCTCTAAAAACAAAAGGAAATATAGTGCATATCAAGTTAACTTATTTTTTGAAAGCTTCTGAAGTAAGGGAAATTATGGTGATATCAACTCCCTGGTAGTTGACATATTGTTGACTAACAGGTATGTAAATCACTATGTAATTTTTTCTTAAGAAACTTAAGCTAAATTTTACTAGTTATTTGGGGATTGAAACCCAAAAGTGAAATTAAAAGCACTGGAAGTCAACTCTGTTTACTAAATCTGTTAGTTCAAAGACCAATTTAAGAGTTGATTTATATTTAAACTTACTATTAAAATTAAAATTGCCGTTGATCAACTTGCTAAAAGTAAAAGTGGCAAGTTGACACTTTTTAAGTCAAAAAAGTATTTATAAAAACACATCTACACTTACAGTAGTTTAAAAGCTATGAGCCAATCCAAAATACTTCATATTTAAACAAAATGAACTCATATTTAAGCAAATTCCAACTATCAGTGTAAAATATACACTCTGTTAACAGGGATTTTGGGTGTTAATAGACAAAATGGGTCCACACAGCAACAAATTTCTCATGCTTCAAACAAAAATATTCAAAATATAATCCAAAATACATTGATTCACAAACAAAATGGTGTGAGTTGACTTTTAGTGCACATATTTTTACTATGTAAATTGGTGACAAAATACACTCAAGCATGGTGAGTCAAAATTTAAACCAAAAACAAAACACAATAGCAGTTTTATGTGTAAACAAAACCACTCAGTTGGTGTGTGAAATTGATTTTAAACAATAATGATACCAATGTATATGAAATTAGGCACAGGATCTGAAACATAAATGATAAAAATATTGTTCTGAGTATTTAAATATGGTGTAAAATCTGGAGGAGATGAATATAAATTATTTCAGTGACTCTAAAATGGGCTTTGTAAAACCAAAAATAACCAAGTAAGAAATAAAAAAATCTATAAACAGGTGATTGGGTGGGGTAAATTCTAATTAAATAACCATATTCAGATAAAAAGTAAAATTCAAAACCAGGGTTGTAACTTAATTGAGCTTGGTTTAGATCTTATTAAATTTTAAAATGGAACAAACACAACAACAGAGTGGCAATGCTGCTGGTGTGTGCTGTGGTTGGGGCGTCTGCACAAGTCAAAAACCAAGTTAGTGCAACACAAGTTCCGACTCAGAAAGGAGACAGGAGAGGAGAGAATATTGGTGAGGTTGCACTTACACAACCAATCTTAGTTGCACAGGGTGCAAGGGCACAGAGCATAAATACTAGGGTTTCAAAGTTAACCAGAATTGCTACCAAGGTTGGCATGTCTAAAAAAGTTAGAAACAAGGAAGTTGAGCTTACTTCATATGTGTTTGATGTTGTGTAGCGGCAAGAGTTGGTCCTGTCAGCCATGCTGGAGAAGGTGAAGCCTGTACTTGATACTAGCTACAAGCCCTATATCAGTGATGGCAACCAAGAAGAAAATGACAAGCCCAAGTTTCATAGAACCACAGAGGGGCAGTTAGTGTTAAAGAAAGTTATTGTGTTCTACACCAAGGTACCCATGCCTTGCAATCCTGTCATCAATCAGGATCCTGGCTTGTCTGAACCCACAAAGACCTCTCAGAAGCACATTCCTGATATAAAGTGAATCATCCTTTTACGGCCCATGCGGGAATCTGGTGACTACAAGGCGGCTGCGGCCCTTGTTATAGTGGATCTCAAGTACGCCTCCTAGACATTCAACACCTATATCAATACTGGATGGGTCCTTGCTGTGTAAGAATCCTTGCAAATTTCTACCATGCTCACCAAGAAGCACAAATGTGCAATCCGCCAGTGGATAACCTGAGACTGCCATCTTAAACTGGAAAATATACAGGCCACGGTCAAATATACTTTTGGGGTTGAGTCCTTGATTTCCTTTTACTACCATCTGGTCAAGGGAATGCACTTTTTCTGAAAAAAAGCTCAGGGTATCTCTGTACAATCAGAATAGCCCAACCAACATTGAGACCCAGAAAAAATACACTGAGGCCTACACTGCCCTCAAAAACATTGGGACAGTCAAATTTCACTATATTGACAAATTGGCATTTGCCTCATCTATGCACAATGCATATGGGACTTTCCCAAAAGGCTCCAATGATGGGTTAGCTTGGCATGCTGAAGTCTGCGCCACAGCCTATTCAATGGTGACTCTCCTTGGTCCAAAAGGGATTGGGATGTATCAAATAATCTTGGTATCCCACAACAGCAGGACCTTCTTATCATTTCTCTGATTAGTCCAAGAGCACCTTAGGCACACAGCCTGGGGTTCACCAATGTTATTGTACTGTATAATTTTGGAATCCGTAAGATGGCGGATATTCTTGAGAAACTTCCATTAGTTGACACCAGCATCACAGTGGGCCCCCAGCAATTGGCCATGGCAAATTTGCGCCTTCTCTTTCTCCCTGCCTATTTGCCCTTCCTAAATCCCATCAATGAAGTTTTTGGGTAGGACACGCCATTTTGAAAACGGCATCTCAAAAAATGCCATCTCAAAATATGCCATCTCAAATTTCTGCTATCTTGATTTGCTAGTAAAAACGCCATTTTGATTTACAGCATTTTGACTAAGAAAAAAACGGTTTTAAAAATTTAGATTTTTTGAACTCCAAAAATTACCCAAAAAATTCCCAAAAATAAAAATTCAAAAAAACATTTCTAGGCTTAAAAAAGCCTCAGGATTTCAAATCTGCAATAAAAAATGGGGTCAATTAGTAGCAACATAGTTGCGTAAAGCCCAAAAGTTAAAATATACCCAAAAACCCATTTTCATCTATTTTAACTATAAACTATACTTTAAAATAAGCATAAAATTGTACTAAATACTAAAAAAGTCAAAAATAATGATAAAATTAAAGGAAATAAGAGAGAAGATAAAGAAGACTTTATTAGGAAAGGGCTCAAATATTAGTATAAAGAGCAACTGAGATAGCTTGGAGATGCTCAAGCTTGCTATCCTTGGGATAGTAGGCAAGGACCACCTTGCTAATCTCTGTATACTTTTTCACCAATTTGGTCTGCTTGGGGGGATCACCCTTGGTCTTCATGCCTGTTTTAAAGAGGCGGGCGGAGACGACCTGCTGGGTTTTGAGATGCACCATGATTTTTGTTGAACTTGGGCTTCTGAACCTGGACCCTTTTGGCAAATTGACTATGCCACCCTTCCAGAGAAGAGGTGTTCTTGATTAGGCCATCCTTTACCTGCTTAAAGCAGTTCCATGTGATTGAGTCACCGCCTTTTCTAATGTGGCGTGCTCCCTGAAAAATACCAACCCATTGAGTTTCAAAATACTCAATAAAGGGCGCAAAGGCTGCCTGGTTGGCAATAATGTAAGGATGGCGGAGGAGGGTGTTGTAGAAGGCATTTGTCTCCTCCTTTTGCACAAGGGCAAGGGAAGCAAAGCAGTTGAACACGTCCTTTGCTTCCTTTGTGCCTTCAGTGTAGACCAGCTCATGAAGTGCAGAGCACTTTTGGAGGCAGCAGCAGAGTGCCTGCCAAAAGTAAAAGTAGCATCCCTGAGGGGAGCTCTTGAAGTCTCTAATAAAAGCATTGGCCTGAGCCTGATCAAAATCTACTATCATATATTCATGGTAGGAAAGGCTTTTAGGCTTTTTCTTGATTGGGGTGGCTTCCTCTGACTGGGCCTTTTTCTTGCGCCCTCTAGTCTCCTTTGGCTCCTCTTCAATAGTTGGGAGGATCTCATCCAACTTGGCCTTTAATATTGTTAGAGCTCGGACATAAGTTTCCTGCTTCTTATTTGGGAGGAAAAAGAAGACCAGGGGAAGAACTAGATTGCCAACCTGCCCATGGATATTCCAAAGCTGGCTGAAGAGCTTTGGGCAGGTTGAGAATTTTCTATCTGCAAGCCAGGTCTTGCATTTTAAAAGGTTGCAAAGATCCTGGCTTGTTGCAAAGCAGATGATCTGCTCTGGGGCATGTTACCCATCATTGTGAAGGAAGAATCTCTCTTCATGTCATGAAAGCTTTTGCTCTTCAGTTAAAATCAACTGGTCAATTGATGAAGCACTGATGCCTTCAGTGCTCAGAGCATATCTCTGGTCAGTGAGATATCTCTGTAGTTTTGAGGCGCCACCAACAGTTGCCAGTTAGGTATCATTTAGATTAATGAGCGCATTGTTTACAACCTCTGTTGCAGTTTGGTCCTTTGTGGTTGGGATCACCTGGCAAAGAAACCAGAAGATCAGTTGATATAGAGGATTGAAAGGCGTGGCATAGTCATGCCCAATAGTCAGGGCTTTAAACCAAGTGAACCCATAGGTGTTAAGTCTAGCTGGACAGCCAACATTATCACATTTGAAGTTATGTTGACAGATGAGCTTCTTCTCTATGTTGCAGCTGAAGCTGTAGCCCTTGTGGACAAAGCCAGAACCCCCTTTCTTTGTCATAATGGGATAGCTGACAGGGTATGTGGCGGGCACAGCAAAGGTGCCATTTTGGTTGCATATATTGTGGATTGAGTTAAGATCCCAGAGCTCAATTGGCTCATCTGCAGGAGCACCAGGCTCAGGCTCCTTCTCCTCTTCATCCTCAGGCTCTGAAGTGGATTCAGAATGGCGATTGAAGTTGAACAACTTCTCTTGAGGGTCTGACAGGGAGTAAACAAAAGGAGAATGGGGAGGGGTTGGGCTTGGTTCCTCAGGCTCTGGCAAGGGTGTAGGTGTCTTGGGAGGATCTTTACCCTTATCAGGCTGCTTTGTAGGGGTAGTTTTGGCCTTTTTGGCCTTGGGAGGAGTGGTCTTGCCTTTGGAGGCCTTGGATGCCTTGGACGCAGCTTTGTTGATGGACTTGGGAGGCATCTAAAAGTGAATTAATATCAAAATATGAGCAATTTGGGGGTTGTTTTTAAAGAGAAAAAATGAGAATGTTTTTAATATAAAAGTATCAAGTTTTTTACATAAAATTGTAGAGGAGATCAAAAAAATATATATTTAAAATTTCAATGTTTTTATTTTGAAAAAATAATTTTTTATTAGTAACGCAAGTAGCCAAAACTTTGAGTTTTGACTGAAAACTTGCTCTTGAGATGGCGTTTTTGAAGTGACGTAATTGAGGTGCTGTAGCTCAAAACATAGTGTTTTTGACCATTTTTTATATTAAATTAACAAATTTACAGTGGAGCTACCTCAACCAGGCCAAAGAGTAAAACTTGAATTTCTCAAAAACTAGCTTATACAACTGGGGTTAAAAAGTACCCAGTTGTTTAGAGGAGATCAAAAAATATACATTTGCAAAGTTTCATATGTTTTCTTACATTTTTTATTAATATTGTTTTTGAAGTGAAACTATAATTTTTAAAAGTGGAAAGCAAGAATTGCGGTGGGGGAATCAATATAGTGTAGCCTGGAGTCATAGGTAATTTCCCCTTATTTTCCCCTCTCTATTGTGCACATCAAATCAATTGGGTGATATGAAACTCGGTGGAATTTGAAGTGACGTAAATCAAAATGACATAATCACCCCCTTCTATATTAAAATCACTATTAAAATATTTTATTAATGAAATCCTTATCAATGTATCTATGTATAATAAAGTTATAAATTACATATAACAAAACTGGTTTTTTTACCCAGCAATGATAATCACTAGAAGGACTATCATAGTGGTGTCTATTTAGGTTGTTCTTATTATAAGCGTCTTAGATTAATACTATAGGAACATCTTCTGGCACTATACCACAGGCTTTATTTTAGTTTGGGTATAAGCTTATTTTATTTTAAGGTAAATGGCATAATTTGAAATGACGTAAAGTTGAGATGGCGTAAACACGCCCCACACTAAGTGTTTTCATATGTAAATAAAGTTAGCAAAATAAGATTTAATTAATCTGACTCGAAGTGATGGAATTGAGATGGCATAAATTTGAGATGCCGCATTATAAAGGTATATGTAAATTTCAACTATTTTATTGTTTATTTTATTTTTTTGTGATTCAAAATCACTAACGCAAAAAATGTCATCTCAAATTAAATTCAAGATGCCGTTTTTTGAGATGCCGTTTTTGAAATGGCGTGTCCTACCAGTTTTTGGGTGGCTCAAGCAAGTTGTCAAGTGAGGGACCCCAACTGGGACTGAGGGCCTCTTTGATTTTCTGCAGGCTGGGATCCACACACTCCCAGCTGGTTTCTGTGGCCAAATTCTATGGCCATGCTGATTTGTTCATCCCTGTGTGCCTTGCCAAACAGCCAATCAATTAAAGGCTTAGTGTGTCTGATTTTTTTTGTTCTCTAATTTACTATTTAAGATTTATTAATTATCATTTTATATTTAGAAGCTTCCAAGCCCGCACTCACATTGAGCGGGACCATCAATGAAGGTTTGTAAATTATTTATTTTATATTAAAATTTTTATTATGGCATCTGAGGCTATCCCAAACACTTGATACTGGATTATGTGGATATATTTATATCACTCTTATCAAATAAATATAAAAATGGAATTTAAAAAAATTAAATGTATAATGTACAAATTAGAAGTATATTTTATTAACATATATTATTATACTTTTATGAAAACCTTCTCTGGGATTTATTTTGAAAAACTTGTTTGCTAAAATAAAAATTATAAAAATTTCATTATAATAAAAATAATCTAAAATGCAAATATATTTATTGGAAAAGAGAGTTTTAAGGGCGCCTGTAATGGGTTCTTTGGTATGTACCCACCTGGCAATGGAGGTGGTGCACAACCTCCACTGTCACACTTTAGACGGTGAATACACCCTGGTTAAAATACTCCCGCCTGCTGGTGAAAGGCAGTAAGGTCAGGTGGGAGTGAAGCAGAAGCTTTCAGGCGGGGCCGCAAACCTGTAAATACCAGCCAGGACCAGGGCATCCTGGATAACGTGGTCCACTGAGTCATATCTGGGGGCAACCTTCTTTCTGTCCAGGGATAGCCTGGCCTCATTGATTCCAATAAGGACCCTGTCTAGGTCCTTGACATCTGCGCCTATCCCAAAATAAATCAGGTACTCCAGGTAAACAAAGAGATGGAGACTTTGCTCAGCAAAGGCCTCTGTAAACTCACACAGTTTATTGTATACTGTGCTAATTTTTTCTCATTTTGGTTTTATTATATGTGGTCTCCATGACCAGAGGCACCCTGTATTGTCACTGTTCCAGTCTAGCTCAGAGTTGGCCAGGAGGATCTTTGTCTTCTTGACAGCTGTTGTGTTTGCAACAGCCAATTTTGACATACTGTTTCCAAAGTTCTCCAGCAGGTAGGAGAAGGTGCACTCCACTGGGAAGCAGAAGCAATTGCCCACATGAACCTGGCTCATCTCTTGTATATTCTTGAATGGGAGTGTCACCAGAACATCCGTAATAAGCATAATGAAGCTTACACAGTAAACTTCACCAAGGGCCACTGGGTCCAGGTATAACAGTTGGGCATCTTTGTAGACTGTAACTGCTCACTCAGATGCTTTGTCAGCATGTGTTAGCCCCATAAGTGTTTCCTGCAATATTGGTGTTGTAACTGAACCAATGAGGATTCAGTATTTGAGGAGGGGAAGACAACAGTCCAATAGAAAGGACAATAATGAAATGAATAAGGTATTGTTTATTGTAGAATATTGTAATTAATATACCATATGGGGAAAGCCACAAGGGGGTGGCATAGTGGTGTGTTCCATGTAAGGTTTGAAGCCAAGGAATAACTTATGTGGGGATCAACAGGTTGAATTGGTAGTGCTCCTAATTAGGAGTAATTTCCCGCCATTTGGCATTGCCATCAGATTGGTCTATGTTGTTAGATACGTCAAGGGATGACTCATTGAGTGCCCCCTGTGTATTGTAAGATACATTAGCGGGCGAGTCTGGAAGCTTGGTTACAACATTGGGAAGGTTCTGTGTAATCAATACTTCAGCTTGTGCACAACAGGAGGTGACAAGGCCAGCTGCCTGCTCATGTGTTTTGCAAATTTGCCATAAAAGATGATAGAGACATATGGAACAAGGACCTTGTACATTACACTGTCAATGATTTCTAAAAAAAGGTAAGTTTTTTTGGAAAAGTTATTAATTTTTTGCCCTCTTCACATGCTTCTTTGCCATCTGCTTTGGTTAGCTGGACCATCTTTGGCACAACCAGCTGCGCTGGGATCTTGATATCCTCCTTGTGGGCCCTCTTAGTTGGCTTGAGATGTTCATACATCTCAGGGTTGTTGGACCAGACAGACGGCACAGAAAGGGTGTGGGCTTTAAACTACAAGCCCTCTATAACAGTCTTCTGGATGTTGAGAAATTGCTCAATTGTCTTCTCTGACATATCAGGAATTTTAGCCATCAGTGCCTTGGCTGACACCTTGTCAATTTTGCCGCCTGTAAGGACAGCAGACTTCAAATTTGGCCTTGATTTTCTTGTCAATTGCTTTAATCTCTGCAATTGTAGAGTCAAGGTCCTTTAGCAACTTCTCCAGTCCTCTCATTAATTTTTTACTAACCTTTGAATATGTTTTTATAGCTTTTACCCCAATGAACTCTGTGTTATTCTGATATTATTGCCTCTTTATTTATTCTCTATTTTTTTCTATTTACTACAATATCCCATCTTTTTACCCATTGTGTATATGTTTTACGCTTATCTCAATATGTGATGTTTGCTTTATTTCTTGCATTGCTTCCATGATTGCTGTATTTTTTAGCTCTTTACACAGCCCCTTGTAAAAATATTAACAATGATTTGGTGATCATCTAAATTTAAATTAAAAATTATATATTTATGTGTTTAGAGGATTTGTTGCTGATAAAATTCAAAAACTTAATGATAAACTTTGAGCCAATCAGAAGCTGTGTGAAAAAGTGATTGTTCTGAACAAAGGGGCATTTGATCATTCTTCAATGCATGTGTGCTGCTGCGCTTTTTGCGTTGCAGCGCCACAGTTATTTATTATCATAGGGTACAGTAAATTTGCTTGAGAAAGTCATATGTGAGGATATGAGTAGTATCATATCTGAAGAGCCAGGATCAAATGGAAAGATAACTATTATCAAAGAATGACTCCTGAGCATGCAGAAGTACTTGCAGATTAAAAGATATAAATATCAAGATCAATCAGAGTATTTTATTGTAACTGATTAATTCTTCTTATGCCTTTTGCAAGGCTAATCCCTGGGCTGCTAGCAATGGCTTCTAGGTCATTCTAGCACGCCCCTAACTTAGGTATTTATTAATCTAGGTTTGGCGCTTATTGCATGTCAACCAATGAGATTTAATTGCTTCACCTAGCACAGGTGGCCCTTGCTGGCATGGGGGATTGGTATATTTTAGGATCACTCATCCTACTTAGGTTTGTGTCTCAATATCAACTGCTTAGAAATACAGTCAATTTAGGAAATCCAAGATTATGGGGAATCAAACCCAATGCCTTGATGCTTGATGTGAAAGTAAATCAGCGCCTTGGCGCCTGCAATATTTTCCAGGTGGTGCTTGCTGTAAAAGTAGTTTGGCGCTTTGGCGCCTAATTCAATTGCTAGGTGGTGCCTGTAACTTTCCAACGTGGTGGGGTGGCAAATCATGTATCATTAAATGCCACAACAGCGCTTATCATTGGCTGACTCATGGTTCAGGTCAGCAGACTACTGCTGATCTAATATGCATGTGGTTTATACTACCAATCTATGTTGTTTGAAAGCTGCAGCTCATATATATGTGCTTTGTCATAATTAGTATCATTGATTTTTATACTGCTAATTTATGGGTCTGGTTGCTGAAATCCTAATCCACGAGCTCCATCATAATTGGCTCATTGCTTGGTCAAAATTCCCAACAGACACTTTGCCAGTTGACCAAAAATACTTGGATCCTTTGATTCCTGGATCTTGCCCAGCTCAGGGTATGCTTAAATCTTAGTTTGGTTGGTTTGAATCTGATGGGTTCTTGCTTGGCACCATGGCTTTAAGAGCTACTGTGCAGGCATACATCCCAATTACTGTCAGGGCCCAAGATGCCTTGGACAGTGTTGGGAATTTTGACCAGGCAATGATGCCAATTATGACAGAGCTCACGGATTGGGATTGCTACAACCAAATCCATAAATTAGTAGTACAAAATACAATGACACTAACTATGACAGAGCTTGTGGATATGAATTGCAGCTACAAAATAACATAAATTGGTATAATAAGCTATATGCAAAATTAGATTAGCAGTAGTCTGCTGACCTAAGCCTAATACTAGCCAATGACAAGTGCTGCCGCAGCAATTAATGATACATGATTTGCCGCCGCGGCACTTAGTAAATACACAAGGCGCCAAACTACTTTTACGTCAAGCGCCACCGCGCCAACTGAAAATTATTGCAAGCGCCGCCTGGTAAATATTACAGGCGCCACAGCGCCACCTTACCTTTACATTGAGTGCCGAGGCGCTGGGTTTGATTCCCCATGATCTCAAATTCCCTTAATTGTCAAATTAATAAGCATTAAGCTGCAGTATGCTAAGAAAGAAGGAAGTGATCCTGAAGTAACTAAATTATTCCACGCCAGCAAGGATCACCTGTGCTGGGTGAAGATGAAGATATTCTATTGGTTGACGTGCAAGAAGCGCCAAACCTAGATTAATAATTACCCAAATTTGGGGTGTGTTAGAATGTCCTAGAAGACATTGCTACCAGCCTAGAGATTACCCTGGTAGAAGGTATAAGAAGAATTAGTCATTTACAATAAAATCATCTTTGAACTATCTTTATTTTATCCTTAATCTGCTTGACCTTTATCTTAATCCTTAAGTGCTTCTGCGCAATCAGAAGCCATTTCTGGGCAATAATCATGGTTCTGTTCCATCCTGGCTCTTCTGATACAGTACTAATCATATCCTCACATATGACTGTATTCTGGCAAATATCCTGTGCCCTATAATCTCTAATAATTGTTGCGCTGTATTGCAAAAAGCGCGACAGACAGGTTATTGACCCCCATCAGTCCAGTACCACAAAAGGCATGAAGCCCCTGTAAAGATACCCTCTCCAATGCAAAGCCACCCCTCATCCACCCTGGATGGCCCCAGATTTGCAAGGCCTAGTGCCGCAGAACTTGGAAGCTGGGGCCATGAGCAAAACTGTACCGCAGACCTATTGGGAAAAGGTAGGCCATGGAAGCAAGTGATCAGTTGCACAGATGGGCAATCAAATTGTTGTGGGCTTTGGTAGTTGCTGTGGCACCTTGGCAGACAGAAGCCAAGTGTGCCACAGCATGGCAGCAACCAATGTGCTGCCCCTGTGTGTGCAAACCTGCAGGGTTCTAAGCTACATATCAGTGGCACTGGGAATAATAATACCAGCCAACTGGTGGTACAAGGAATTGATCCCCACTTGGTAAGCATGAAAGATGAGGGAGGGTAGTCTACCCCATTGCTGACATCATTGTTAATAAAGGTCTATTCAGAAGGAGCATCTTTGGCTTACCGGAATTCATTATATTATTAGCAGGGTGTATATTTTATTTGCCTCTTTACATAAAGCCCATCAGCAATATTCCTTCTCCCATCTGTTGCTGCCAGGTCTTCTCCATCCCTACTGATTATATCAACTCACATCCCAGACCCAGAGTTCTACCACCCCCATTGCTTGGACCTTCCCCATGGACACTTATCTGCCACTTCAGGAGGCCAGCTTCCAACGCCAAAGATGGAAATCCCTACTGTTCACCCCTTGCCAGAGGTCCATCCTGCCCAAGACTTCAGTAAGCTGGGGTTCATCTACATAAAAGTGTTGAGGTTAGCCAATCAGGCTGTACCCCACACTGGTAGTTGGTATCCCAGGGCCACTTCTGTCAATTACCTGGTCAGGATTGCCCCTATTGTCTACATGGCCTTCCAGGCCTGGCCTGCCCCCTGTAGGAGTCCAGCAGAAACTGATATGGGCCGTGGCAGCCAGGCTTATAAGTATAGAATGTATTAAAAATTTAGACCGACATGGTTGATTTGATCTTTAAAGTTAAGATAGCAGCCTTGAGGTGCTGGGTTGTGTGATCTATCCCCGGCAAAGTTTAATGCTGTGTGCACCTGTGCTGTGAAGCATCCATAGAAGAATAGAATAAAGTAACCGGGCTGTTTTGGCAGAGCTAAAAAGAAAGGAGGAAGAATATTGGAAGACAACTTTTTATTTGGAAGGAGATGCTATTTAGTGTTTGTAGTGGTATCAGGGGTAGATGGATATTCCTGATATGTGAGATGGCATTATTGGTAAATGGGCTGCACTCCATACAAGGGCTACTCAACTTTGTCGTCTCAGTTAGCAAACTTGGCTTGGCAAATGCTGACTTCAATCTTGGTGTTGAGTTATGGGTGGTATTTAGTGGCCTGAGACTTTTTTGGGGTTAGGGCCTGCAGATTTGACAGAGAATAGTTTATCATGTGTAGGTTGAGCATAGCACATAATGTTCTTTCCAGTGCCATCCCCAACTTTTCTTGGCAGTTGCTTTATAAAAAGATGATCTCGTTTTAAGATATGATTCTAGAAACTTCCAGTGGAAAATATGCTTTATATCTAACCTTTGCGATGCTCCCTTATTAACCATATATATATATTTAAAAATTTGTTTGCTAAATACTTTATTATGTAATCAATGCTTTTTAAAACTAAACCTGGAGTCAAGTTGTTATATATTTTTATTTATAAAAATATTTTTAAATGAAAGAGCTTCCGAAACCAATAGAAAAAGATCTTACCTTAGGAAAGTAATAAAAGATAAAGTATGGACACCCTCAACAAGTACAGGTTTATTTTGGCTTTGAATCGAACGTCTGCAGCCAATCCTGGAAGGAGCTGTCGCAGTTGGTGCTGGTCTCTAATTCAGGGGTGTCCTCGCCAGAGGTGGGTAATTGGGGGTCACTTTCTACATGTATGGGGTAAAAGAAGAAGGGTTGGGTGGCACAAGTCGTGGGGTTATGGTTCTCAAGGTACTCGAGGTTGGCTGCTTCAAACTGGTGATATCGGGAAGGAAGGGGGTGTGAGATTGTTTGGTTGAGGATGAGGGAGATTTCAGGTGAGACTCTATTGAAAAAAGGGTGGGATGTCCTGAGCCACTTGGCTGGCTCTGTGCCTATCCAGTAGTCGCCTTGTTGGATATGGAAGCCAAACATGACAAGCTGGTTATACAGCTGCTCGGCCGTGTGGTGTCCAAACTCGGGCACAAGCTCACATAGGAATGTGTCGACATCATATATCATCACTTCGTTGCCATACGTTGTCCAGCCACAGAACAGGACAGAATGGCAGCATGTCCATCTAACAGTCAGTTTATGATGGATGTGGTGACTTACTTATGGAGGAGGAGTAAGAAGCGTCTAGACCAGTTGTCATCTGTGTTGCTCCAGTGGGACATGAGCGTGGGCAGGGAAAAGCTTGTGGTTTTAAATCCGTGGATATCTAGCCTGGAAAAAGTTTAATCGGAATCTTTTGTTCATCGCCATTGCAGCTTTTGGTGCCTCATGCTCTTTAGGAAGTGTTCTTGGTTCCTCCGATATGTTTAAGCTGCAACTAGATTAGCCTAGTTTAGAATTTATTAAACCCATTTTTTACTTGTGACTTGGGTGGTATAGACTTATTTATGTGGAAGTAACCCAAGGGATTGCCACAAACCCTGCTATATCATGAACAGAAAAACCACATGTTCTTCTAAACTAAAAGGCATACTACCTTTTTCAAAGCTTGCTATAACTGCTACTTCCTCGGGAGCAATGCATGGATTAAAGCAATTCCTGCCATCACTCTGTCAGGACATTGGTCAGCGCCAAGCTGACCATTTTTGATGCGTGAATTCAACTAAATAAAGGTTATTCCAATCAGGATCCACTCCACCGAAATACATCCTTCCTATCCATTTTGGGTAGCCAATCAAATCACTGCTGTAAACTATATTCAAAACTCGTAGAACTCCTTTGCTCCAAACTAGGGCTGCTTCGGGCAAGCCCCAGACAGCCGCGGCTAGTTTTTGGCTCTAGGGCGCTCGTATCAAAGATTTATTTTAGAATGTTTAGATATTAATCTATTCCGCTCTGGCTCTAGCGGCCCAGAACCGAAGCATCCCTACTACAAACTCACCATGCTTTAATCTATGACATCATAGTAGACGAAAAGTACTACAATCCAAATACCCTTGCCTATTCAGAAATCGAAATACAACCCCACAGATTCGCAACCCTTCCGCCCACACCAGCAATCATGTACAACTTGACTCCCTATTCAAGTGATTAACAATAGCATTAAAAGCAAGCCAATTCTCCTTTCAATTAAATATTTATAACTGCAATTTTATAAACCGACCCATAAACCAAATGCGAGCCCAACCCTATCCATATGGTATCTCTCACTCACTAAATAGGCAGTTTAGTTAGCATTTATTTTTAAGGTGGTGAATAATAGGCCACCTCATCCATCCAATGTACGCTGTCGGCAAGTAATCTTCTTCAAGCGGCCCATCCAACAATAAAGACTTCCCATTACTACATTCTCCCCTGATTAACACTGCATACTAAAATATCCATTGAGGCTATCTTACTAAATAAACCAAAGTACACAAGGCGCGGTTCCACTTATAAAGCTCTATTCAGTTACAATGATGATGCAGAAAATAGAGGGAAAGGCCTCTATTTATACTGCTGTAAATTATGCCAAATATTAATGACATAATGTATTAAAAAGGCACAATGCACCACAGAGGTGCACAAGAGGTTCACTTCTCAACCCACATAATTCAACAGCATAAATCATGATATATTAGCATTGGTACTGCAAACCTCTTGAAATACAGTAACCTGCATAAGTAATGGGTCAACAGTATTTTTTAAGATAAAGAAAGATTTTACAAATTGAAAATGGGTAAAATTAGCATGAAAAGATGCACCGTAAAATTTTACACAAGGCTTTAACAAAAATATGCAAAAGTAAATAAAAGTGAAACAAATATAAAGTAAAATTGAAAATCAACACTATTATAGCTTTTTGATCTATATAAGAGTTAAGCTCATAAAATGCTTATGAAACAGAGCCACCTTATCAAAATTACCTATATAATAAAATTGAGGTTAGAGAATCTTTTGGCCGGAAAAGATGGCTAAAACAAGAGAAATACATGAGTATAATTTTGGTCAAGTTATCCTAGCAAAAGATATGGGGCTATATTATAGAAAAATAAGCAACAAACTTAAGATTGGTGCTGAAACTGCCCAAGGAATTTACCTACCACACCAAAAATCTAACTCAGTGAAAATTTTTCTAAGATCAGGTTGCCCTAAAAAAGCTTGTGAGAAAAATGATCAATTGGTAATTAGAAAGGTTTTAAAAAATTGCTTTTTATCAGCCAAACAAATTAAGCAAATGTACAAAACTCCTTAGAAGTTGAATTTTCTGAGACTACTGGTCATATAAAACTACATGATCAAGGGTTATTTGGGCATGTTGCAAGAAAAAATCCTTTATTAATCCAGAAAATATGGTTAAAAGATTGGCCTTTGCTTGTTGATATATTGATCACCTTATATCTTTCTGGGACTAGGTTATTTGGCCTGTTGAGACCAAAGTGCTTCTGAGTGGATCTCAGAGACCCAAAAATTGCTACTGGAAACCAGGAGAATAACTCAAGCTCTTCTGTTTAAAAGGTACTGTTAATGATAAGCATTTGGGTGCTATGTTTTGGGTTGTTTTGCAGCCAATACAAGAGAAGAGATCCAGCCACTCACTGGGAAGATGGATGCTGTTGTCTACAAAATAATCCTTGATTGGAATCTCTGTTGTTTTATGATGAATCTGCAAGATCCAGCCAATTATATCTTTATGCAAGATAACACCACTATCCACAAGGCCAAGATTATTAAGAAATATTTGGATTATAAACACATTATTTGTTTGGATTGGCCTCCTCAAAGTCCAGACTTAAGCCCTATTGAACATCTTTGGGATGTCATTAAGTCTAATTTGCCAGAAGACTCCAAACAATCCATATTGGATCTAAAATTTGGAGTGGCTAAAGCATGGGAGGCAATTCCTATGGAAACTCTCAAAAATCTTGTCCACTCAGTGCCTAAAAGACTTGCTGCAGTTATCAAAGCCAAAGGGAGACCAACAAAGTACTAAGTACTTGAGATATTCAATATTGTAAGTTATCTAAGTATGATAATAAATATGTATATTTTTGATTTTGTTTTATTTTTGTTTCACTTTTATTTATTTTTGCATATTTTTATTATAGCCTTGTGTAAAATTTTGTGGTGCACCTTTTCATGCTAATTTTACTCATTTTCAATTTGTAAAATCTTTCTTTATCTTAAAAAATACTGTTGACCCATTACTTATGCAGGTTACTGTACATCAAATACCATCTGATGGGTGAACCCCATCAGGATTGTAATTATACTAATATGGTTCAAGATGCAATAGCCAATCCAATGATCCTAAATGTCACTGAAGTTCAAGCACATAGGTCATTTGATAGAATACTGCCGCCCATACAATAGACAAGTATATAGTGGTCAACATAATCAACTAGGTATGAGATGCAAATCTAAATAAGGATCCCCTTTAATAACAAAAATGAATAACATGTGAAACCTTGTCAATGTAACCTTTAGAATAAGAAAGGGGATTGATATGTAGTCATAGTACTGCTGCAACCAATAGTTCCTCATAGCTGCAGCTGTGACTCATGCCACATGGAGTATTCTACAAGGTCTACACCATAATAGGATACCTGCCCTGGACCCTCTAGCCACCCATGCCACTCACTTCTCATATCAGGCACATATTAATCATTCAGCCACCAATCAACATATCACAAGACTTGGGATAGTGGCAAACTTAAGCCTACTGGTGTCATACAGGTCTCCCAGATCACTGTAAGGTTTGATTCCTACAAATCAAAATTATACTCCATCACACTCCTTTCCCTCTGGATCCCTCTTCTCCTGTCTTGCCCAACTTACTGAACTTATCTGGTTCATTTGTCATAGCTGTGCTGCATTAACAGAGTTACAAGGGGGAAAGCAAATAGAAACCAGATAATGTCTCTATTGGGTTATGGGAGATTATTTAGTTTGGGTGAAGCCTTTAGAAGGAACAAGCTCCCTGCTGATCAATTGGTTGGATGGGCAGGGGGTGGCTTGATCCAGCTAATGGTTTAAGCGCTAAATCAAGTACACCCCTAGGTTTTGGATCAAGGATGGTTCAAGTTTCCCTATTTGATAAATCAAGTTGACTTCTGCTTTTAGATAAAGTGCCAGGGTAGTCAGTCCAAGGGCCAGGGGGTCTTTTGTACAGACCTTTGCCAGAGGTCACTCTCACAGTTTTGACACCCCTACTGAGTGCTAGCCTTCTTGGGAGGCAGGTCAGCCAGAAGGTTGTCTGGCGCGCCAGCTCCATATTCTACCAGCTGGTGTTCTTGTTGCAACCAAGATTCCCCTCTTGGCTGCTAAAGTATCTCATGATACACACAGAGCGCTTGATGAGTTGCCCCATGACATATCTAATGTCATGGATCAATCTGATGAGATGCCAAGTTACAGGCATTATGTCCTAATTAGGAGTGCTGCTAATTCAATATCACTTATCCTCACACAGGTTATTCCTCAGCCACAAACCTTACATGGAACCTATCACCATGTCACCCCCTGGTGGCCTTGTGGCTCTCCCCAAATAGAATATTAGTCACAATACCAATTAATAACCTTTATCTTAGTACTCACATTCTTGTCCTTTATATTGGACAGTTGTCTTCCCCAATCAAATAATGAACTATTATTAGTTCAGTTGCAACAGTGGTAGCAGCAATAGGTTGAGGACCTGCCTAAAAAATTCCCCCAAGAAAGGACAAAGTATGGGCTGTATGGCTACTCCACACCAGGAAACCTTCCTTCCAATCCCCAAGGGGGACATCCCCAAAGGATATATTATCTACCAGGACCAGCTGGTGCTCACAAGCTTATACAATTGTCTCCTCTTAGGGAAGTGCAACACAAGTGTCACCCTGGCTCAATTGGATCTTTCACAGCGCATGCTCAACCTCCAACTGGAATCCTTTGTGGGTGGCGTGGAATAAGCTGACATTGTTAGCTGGCTCCGTTCAACAGAAAACTGCCTCCGTATTTACCAGGTACCTGAGCCCATGTGGGTTGCTACTGCGTCTGGGCGCCTCACGGGGCCCCGCCGCTATGTGATTCATCAACTGGGCAAGCCAAGAAATAGATGTCACTTGGGTGTTGTTCAGGGATGCTGCAAAATCCCACTACAGTGAAACCTTTCCTGTCACAAGTGACAAACTGTTATCAACTATGCTTATTGAAAGGCCTCAACTACGGACTTTTGAACCCTGGCTCTCTGCGGGCCGCCAGCCCGCAGGGCTAGTTGCCCGGCCGCCCGCAGTTGTTTGGCCTCAAACCAGAGCAGGATTTAACTTTGGAGAATCCTTTGAAGCTTGGCAAATCAAATTCACATACATTGATACCTCCCACGCCAAAGGCTCCTGACAACTCGACCAATCAGCAGGCGGGTCTAGCCACAGATCCCAGGATAACTTGGGCCCACGCGGAAGGGAAAACCGAGAACCTTCCCATAGAACGTAGGCCACCCAGAGACGACCAATCCCACAACCTGACTAGGAAAGTCGAGCATTCTCAGTTCAAGCCAGCCAATGGAATAACTCCCGCAATTGATGCCACCAAAGACTGGGAAGACCTGGTGAACGGAAAAACCCAGGCCAAGGAAATTTGTGAAAGTTTTACCATGACAGATGGGCATACTTATACCCTGGACTGCCAGGAAGATGCCCATTGCCATTCTTGCAATGAAGTGACATGAACCTTTGGTTCAACCAGATCATACCTTACTTGTTATTAGTTCTATTTCATTTCCAGCCTACGTCTTGCGGTTCCGCACCCCACACCCACCTACCCCAAGAAACCGCGGACCAGCCGCCTGACCTTTACCGCCCACCAGGAGCTCCCTTTGGCCCAGTACATTTCACCGAGTACCCACCCAACCCGGCGTATTCTGAGTTTACTCTAGAGGAAATCATGATCCACGACCCCGAAGCTAGAACTAGAGAGACAGAAGTCCTTTACAGAGAGGGTACCAAAATCATCTGCCCCCCTCTGCTATTCCAAGACAAGTATAATTTCTGTCCCACATATTTGGTTCCAATGACACCGCCCCACACCCCGCGGCCCAGCCGCCCGCAAGAATCTGTTGCCACTAATGAATCCACTTCCACCCAGATAATCAGGGTGATGTATATAACCCTCACTGGATTGGTTGATTCCATGGTGCCTATGAGGGGACCTTGGGCAGTCCTTGGAAAATTGTTATCTTATATTGTAAAGTTAGCCCCAATCTTGTGGTGGGCTCTCCCTGCTGGGCCCACAGGCCGTCCACCCACAAGTTCTCAGGAACCCCCCACAGGTTGGATCCCTGACATTTTCACCTATTGTGGTGGGGTCTCCCCTCCTGGCCATTAAACAGACCAGGTCTGTCCCTGAATACCTTGCCGCCTGGCAACAAGCTCTTGCTGCCGCCCCAGAAGCCGTGACTAATGGAAATGCCATGCTTCTTACCTTGATAGTCAATGGGCTCAAACCCTATATCTGCAAGTGGGTTCCTATGGGTTGCTGCACCTCTATCAACAACTGCTACAAGGCCATTGTGGAGGCCAATAACCAGGCTTCAATGGGCTTCCGCAGATCCAATGATGCACCCTCTCAACCTCACCCCGTGCCTGGTAGTGCCCACAGTCAAATAGGACACTGCCAGCCCCGCCAGCAAGATAATGGCAACAAGCGTCCTTGTGAGGGAGAGCTTCAGTTGGCACAGATTGAGAGATTGGGAAAATTCTAGGGGTTTTAGACATGAGAGGCTCTGCAACCTTGCTTGACCCACACTCTCAATCTCTCCTTGCCAAGAATCCCTGCAACTACAACCTGCACAAGGGGGAGACCTTAGACGTGTTACAGGTCCATAGTGATGACCCCATCCTCCAAGCCGGTCATCCACCAAATAAGATCACCCGCTTGGCCTACTCCTTCTGTTTCTGTGGGTTTACTCAAAAACCTTTTATAGAAACTGGCTTTATCACACCATGGTTCACCAGGAATTCACAGACTCCCAACAGCTAGACCAAGTACCCAGTTGCTTTAAGGCAGTACATGTGGCCAACTCCCATAGGATGGCCATCACTCATGAGAGATACCCTTCTCTGTGAGAATGGGAACATCCAAGTTAAGCTCTCTGGGCCAATAATGGCGGGGCTCAGCCACAATTTCATTGCTGGCCTTGACTGACTCCAACATAATTAACCATACATTGACTGGGACAGCTCTGTGATCACACTCAACAGGAATGGGGTAAGCTCCCAAATTTACCTCATCAAAATGAATAAGTTACTCCATGATACTGTATTTGTTTGACTCACAGAGACCAGCACTGTTGTGAATGCTGTCATTCACCATGTTTTGATTTCACCTTCAATGGGTTATTTTGAGGACAAACCTCTATCTTTTGCTTTTGCCCCTCAAAATGAGTCTGTATCCAAACTGGGAAATACAATTGTTCAGTTTCCTGATTCTGCGCAACTCACTTGCCCCACTCATGCTTATGGCAAGTGATCCTACCGTCCATGTACTGTTTTGTGGTAAAGCTACACAGTATATATTCTCAATTTTTATACCCAATAAAATTTAAGTTCTATTCACATTTTTGTCTTTGCGTCTCCCAGTACTTTGGCGCCTCTCTAGCCATGTCTAGTAGATCTTATTCAATCAGGGCCACAAGGTAATCACATAGCCTTCCCTGCCAATCTAACCAAGACTTAGTAAAAATCCAATCCTAAGGTCAGGATTCCCTGTTGTGTGTCTGTGCCGCGCCACAGAACACAACAGGCACTACAATTTCAAGGGGAAATCTGGAATTCAATCAGTACTCAGTGGAAGCCATCTGCTCTGAACCCATTACACCTTCTCTCTTGGCCACATCACCACCACCAGCACTAGTATCACTCCTTTAGGAGTACAAGGACTTCTTTAGCAAAAGATTAGATCAACTGCCCCCTCCAAGAGAAATACAATATGCTGTCCAGCTACAAGGGTTGCTGTCAAAGGCATAACCCCTCTATTGTTTGACGCCCAAGAAAGATGAAAATCTCTGTCAAATACCTCAGGGAGGCGCTTGATAAGGACTTCATCTGCCCTCCCTTTCACCATATGGGGCTGCAGTCTTCTCTGTAGCCAAGAAAGACGGGTCCCTTTAACTGGTAACCAACTATTGTGCACTAAAAAAGGTGACAGTCAAAAACAAGTACCCCTTGCTGCTAATCAACGGCCTGTTTTATATGCTTGAGGGTGCAAAGGTCTTCAGTAAAATCAATCTCATTGCAGGGTACAACCAGGTCTGCATTGCGCCTGGGGATTAGGCAAAAACTGCCTTTTGCAGGTGCTATGGGTTGTTTGAGTATTGTGTCATGAATTTTGGAATGACCAACCCTCTCTCCACCTTTGCCATGCTGATGAACAAAGCCTTTGAAGACCTGATTGGAAAGTTTGTTGTTGTGTATCTTGACAGCATTATTGTCTTCAGTCAAGACCAAACCACACATCTCCAATATCTTTGTGCTGTACTCAACACCCTTTGTAAACATAGTTATAGGCCAAGCCTTCTAAATGTGAATTCATCCGGTTGGAGCTTCTATTCCTGGGGCACACTATCTCTGCTCAATGGATAAGGCTTGAAACTGCCAAGATAAAGCCAATCATAAGCATGCCACCCCCCATAAATGTGGGCCAGGTGTGTATGTTTTTGGGCATGGTTGTCTATGTGCAAAAGTTTATCCCAAACTGTAGAGAATTAATTGCACTTCTCACTGATCCTTTAAACACCAAACAGCGCTTCCACTGGACACCTGTGAGAGATCAGTTCTTTATGACATTGAATAAAAGGCTCACAACCACACCCATACTACAATTTACCAATTGGAGTTGCCAGTACAAACTTGAGACTGACGCCTCTGACAGGGCCATAGGGGGCGTCTTAAGAGTGTAAATCAATGAAGGTGTCTTACTTCCCATGGCCTAAAAATCCAGGAAGCTTACCAACTCAGAGAATTGTTACCCCATACATGATAAGGAGTTAGCAGCAATTGTGCACTGCATCAAGAAATGGCGCTATTATCTGGAGGGTGCCACCTTTCCACCCTGCGTCCTGAAAGATCACAAGCTGCTTCAGTACTTCAATACACAGTCACACTTAACGCAACACCAGGAAGGCTGGATTGAGTGCCTGTCCCCCTACCAGCTGCGCATTGAATACAATACTGAAAAGGAACTTATCACAGCTGAGGCCCTCTCCAGATTATATGTAGCATCCATCACGGGAGACAGCAGCTTAGATCCAGACTGGCCCATGCTCTACCTATGTCCTGAAGCTAGCTGTTACAAAGGCCTAATTTCTGTGGCTATTTCCAAGCTGAAGGACAATGAAAGCCAGCTCAACACTGATGCTGGTAAGGTCTGCCACCGGGCAGAGACAGGCAAGAAGACGCCTTACATTCCCACCACACAACAAGGGGACACCATCTTGCACTACCACCAAACCCTGGGTCACACCAGAGGGTGTAACCTCTTTGAGATCATGAAACATAAGGTTTGGTGGCTGCGCATGCGTCAAGACATCTTGGACCTCCTTGAGATGTGTGTGTTGTGTGAGAAGAATACATCCAAACCTGCACCTCCCAAGTCTGTCCTGCCCATCAAAGCCATGGAATCCTTTGAGCAGTGGCCCCTCAACATTGTGAGACCCCTTCTCAAAGACAGACTAGACAAGAATTACATTATTACAGCCATTAACTAATTCACCCGTTGGCCAGTGGCCTGAGCAACAACCAACCACACCGCCACCACCATCACTTGCTTCATTGGCAAGGAAATTGTGGCCTGCTTTGGGCGGCCCAAACGTCTTATCACAGATGTGGGACCTGAACTTGTAGGCAAAGTCATGAAGGCATACTTCTCCAAGAACGCCCTTCAACAAGTGGTCACAACTCCCTACCACCCCCAAGCTAATGGATGTTTAGAACGCTTAAATAGCTCACTGTTTCAACTTATTGCCAAGCTTTCACAAGAGCACCCCACACTGCATGGACTGAACACCTGCCCACTGCTCTACTTATTTTACGAGCAAGAATCAACAGAGGCACCAATTTCAGTCCCAGTGCCTCGGCTTTTGGGACGCCTGAAAGTCTGTCAGAAGTTGAACAGGGGAAGTTACAGTCTACAGTTCCCAGAAAGCCCCCTGTTGACAACTCCATCCCTAAACCAATGGCGTGTCAAAGCCTGAGAAATTGAGCACAAACAAATTGAAGGAGAAACAAAGCACCTCAAAGTTAGATACGCCATAGGTGACCCCGTCTACTCCCTTAATTCTAACTCTGCCAAACTGAAACCCAATCATATCAGGTTTTTAAGATAGATGCCGTCTACAACAATCACACCTATCAGCTTGAAGACGCCCAAGGAAACACTAAGACCCTCCACTACAATTGCTTTTGCCCCTGCTGCGTCATTTCTGCATAAAGACTCTATGTGCAGACCTTCCCAGATCTTCTAAAGATTCCAATCCTGGTGCCTGACAACAAACAGAGGGCAAGGGGGGTGTTGTAACCAAGATTCCCCTCTTGCACATCAATGTATCTCACAATACACAGGGGGCACTCAATGAGTTGTCCCATGGCATATTTAGTGACATGGATTAATCTGATGGGAATTTCAAACTACAGGAACTATCTCCTAATTATGAGCGCTGCCAATTTGATATTGCTGATCCCTGCACAAATTATTCCTCAGCTTCAAACCTTACATGGAACCTGCCACTGTGCCACTCCCTGGTGGCCTTGTGGCTTTCCCCATATATTATGTTAGTCATGATACCAATTAATAAACCTTATCTTATTCTTATCATTCTTGTCTTTTCTATTGGACTGTTATCTTCACCAATCAAATAATGAACTATCATTGGTTCAGTTGCAACACTCCCAAAAGCATTAATGGTAGATCAAACTAAATTCAACCAAAATACAGGCAAAAGCCTGCATGAACTTGTCTATGGACATAAACCTACCATTGTTAGCACTACATAAGGACCACAATTACCTTTACCTAAGAAAGTACCCCCTGAAAATGACCTTGATGTACAACACATCAGAAAGAACCAAGAGACTAAAGAAAATTAAACATTTGAGAGAGAAACAATCCCCATCCAACAGAAACAGTTTCAAGTCAGGGACAAGATTTGGGCTATCAACCACAATTTGCACAACTTGGAATCAGGGTTAAGAGAACCAGGAATTGTCATGGAGGTCAAACCAAATAATACTTACTTCATCAAAGAAATTGGCACTTGTGCTGAGTTAAAACATATGCACCACAACCGCCTCTGCCCATGCAAGGCACAAACAGCTCAATGTAGCTCCTAACTCCCTGTACCCAGCGCCAAACTGGATCAGTACCAAGCCCATATCCCCAACACTATCAAGAAAATTCCTAAGGCTCCACCTTTCAGTACTCCAGGGGAAGATGTCACCAAATCTTTAATCACTCCCTCTTGGCAAAGTAATTCCCTGAGAAATTCCCCAATTAATCCTTAAGTTGGTGGCACCCTTATCAATTGCCCATCTAATACAGGGATCAAGCCTTTTGAACCCTAAATGGAATAATTGATTGGATAAGCCTCATGACTACTGTGATGTACATGGACAACATGTGAATTTTCATGATACTATGCATTCCCCTAAATTTATATCAATAAAGTATCATTCTCTTCTTAATTTCCCCCTTTATTTTGCTTATTATACTTCTCAAAAGTATTTATTTGAAAATCACAATAGGCTTGGATTATGCAAAGCCATACAGATACAAAGAGATTTACGCCTACCGGTATCTAAGGCCAAACTGGATCAATACCAAGATTGCTTCCCAGATACCCTTTTGAAGATTCCAAAAGCTCTGCTTTCTAAAACACCAGGGGATGTTGCAACATATTTGATTACTTCAGCTCAGGGAATCATTTCCTCAATAAAGGTCACAATTGCTGAGTATAAGGTGCCACTAAGACTTAGTCCAGATGTCACACTAGGATCAAACCTTGGATTCCCCAAACAATCCGGCTCTTCTTAAAACCGCATGGCATATATGATCTACATAGACATCAAGTAGCATACATTATAGCTATATACACTCTTCTTCTATCAAATAAAGATATCATTATTTTCTTTAATTCTCCAATTTATTTGGTTTATATACTTCCCAGAAGTATACACTCAACAATATTTTCTATTTAATTACCATATTATGCATATTTATATTCTTCCAAAAAAGATAAATTATTAATGGAGCGAGCATGTTAGCCTTCTTCTAGTCCATAATCTCCTATATACTTGGCGTGCACAACACTCCCTATAATCCAGTCTAGTTCCTGGGTTGGCAAATGAAAATAATTTATACTTGCTTGTAGATCCAAGAGTTGAACTCAAGCCAGCTCAGACTGAATTTTGGGGAACAATCTAGTAAGATGCTGAGCCGGTTATTTTCAAAATTACTTGTATACTGTTAAAGGATCCAGATACCAATTGCCTCTATCACAATAAACCTTGCAATGCGGCAAGTACTCTAGCTTTTAAAGACTCTAAATAAAACAATTATCAGAAAAACTATTTTCGGGTTTAATCATAAATCTAATAACCTGAGTTTTAAATGAAACGAAAGGAAATGATTCAAGAGATAATCAAAGTAGGTATAATATAGATTGCCAAGTAAACCATTTTATTGTAAAAATTTGAAACATTTGGGTCATTATTTTAGAGATTAGGCCATTTTCTAATGCACATGCTGCTCAAGTCGCAGCATAACACAGTTCGATTTTGAAAAAGTAACTAATTACACAATTTATATTTAAAACATTAATAACTCAATGAAAAATTAATATTTTTTCACACTGTAAACTATCAAAATGAAGCTAAGAATCTTATCTTTCTATTGGTGTAAAAATTTTAATATGTATACTATGCTCAATATTAAAGCAAAAGTAATTTAAAAGAGCATAATCCAGATTTTATTATATGATTATATCTAATGATATAAAGTAGATCACTTCAAAGCTAATAAATACTCTTTTTTGAATACACAACAGATGTTTTTTATTTGACGAAATTAAAGATAAGATTGAGAGCTTTATTTTCGCATTTTATTTTATTTAAAAAGCTCAATTCTCTAGGATTTTATGATAGTTTGAAGTTAGGATGTTTTTATCACTGTTTAGATTGATTTTAAGGTTCAAGTGAGCTTCGAACCTCAAATTGAGCATTCTTTAAATGGAATTCTTTAATATTTTATCATTTTAAAAATATGCAGAAGAGTTACAATTAACTGAATACATCATTTAATTGATTTGCATTGATTACAAAGAGGATATGATGTAATAATAATGCTTAGCTGCTTCACATATATCACTTGTGCATGAAAACTGGGTATTTAATTAATTCTGCAAACATAAATTCAAGTTCAAACTATAATAAAAGCTATCACACCATTTCTTTCAGAATGGTGTCATTTAGCTTGGTATATAAGAGCTAAAGTACCACAAAGCTTCTAATCCAAATAACCCAATTCAAAGACCACATTCTGATCATAACTACTCCATCATTAAGGCACACATCAAAGATCTGACCTAATTACAGATTCAAAATACTACCATGTCCTCAGTTAAATTTACTTCTTCCATGCTACCCTTTTTTTCCTTGGGAGCTTCAACAAAAAGAGAGAGAATTGCAATGTTAAAAAAGGCATTCCTCTTTATTGCTGGTGATGATCTTGATAATTTCATCAAGCACTTCCTTACTCAAACTGAATTTGGGAAAGCTCAGTTCCTGCCAACTATTCAAAATCAAAAAGGCAATGAGTTCATTGAAAACTTAAAGGATCTCATGAAATCTTCTCCCCAAAAACATCTCCCAGCCTTGCGATCTCTGGTTACTTCCAGTTACTCTTTAAAAGAGCTTAATGATATGGGGTTTAATATAACCAAAAGTGAGTTTGAATACTCAAGAAAAATAAATAAAAATAAAAATGTAAGCTTAAACAAAAAAAGCCAAAAAAATAATAACTATTCATTAAAAAAAGAAATAACTAAAAAAATAATTAAAAAATTGCTGGAAAATTCTTTTGAAACAAGCCAGTTTACAAAAAAAGTGCCTGAAAAAATTTATAAAGATATAGAAAAAGAGATGAGTAATTACTCAACTGAAATTAAATACTCTCTACTTAAAACAAAAAAGAAATATATGAAAATATGAAAATAAAAAATGAAATTTCAGTTTCAATTTCTACTTACTATAAATTAATCCCTAAAAATATAATAAAAAGTAAAAAACAAACCAATATGTGCAATATTTATAATTTAAAAAATTCACTAGAAAAAAAGAAGGAAGAATGTGAAAGTAAAAACTTACCATTACCAGAATCTATAGACAATGACTTAAAGACTATTAATCAGCACCAAGACTTTTATGTTCATCAAAATTGTGAATATAAAAAAGATATTAATGAACTAGATGATGAGTCTTGTGTTGTAGTTATAGATTATAAAGAAAACTTAAAGGTTGGAGGTGGTCCAATTGAGACCAATAATTGTTTTTATTCAAAAAAAACCAATCTCATTATTAGGGTTTGCATTAGTTTTTAAAGAAAACAATAAAATTAAATATGAATATCATGATTTTTTGTCTCAAATATTATCACATGATTCTTTATTTTCAGGTGAATGTCTAATAAGTCTTCTTAAATTAGATAGATTTAAAAAAATAAAAAATATAAAAGTATGGACAGATAATGGAAATCATTTTAGATCATATGAATTTTTATATTACTTATTTAAAGAGGCACCTAAATATATTAAGGGTTCCATAAAATATAACCGTTTTGTTGAATGCCATGGAAAAAGCATTGTTGATGGTCACTTTGGTGTAATATCAAAAATTTTAAAGGAAAAAGAAAATGTACTTTATATTAACAACATTAATGATCTAAAAAATATTTGTGAGAAAGAAGAAAGAAGAAAAGAATTATACAATTCATCTTTAACTGGTTCAATTGTTTCCCAAAAAGCATTTTTTTATATTTATGAAAGGAAATTTAGGCCTATAAAAAGAGAGCTTGAAGTTAAAAATCTGTGCATTAATCTTTCATATTTGATGAAAGATGGGAAGTTATATACTTCACCTTTAACATTTGAAAGCTTCTCAGAATATTCTGAGATATTTTATCATTTGAAATCACGTGATGATACCAGAGAAACAAAAATATTAGAAGATGCTAGTAGTGTATTGGGGCAAGTTCATGAAGTAGGGCAGCTTACTAGAGGGTGTATTTTAAATAGAGTTATCAGTCTTTCAAAAACAACAACCTTTTTTTCTGAAACAAACTAAGAATATTTATGATGAGCCAAAGATAGGGTAATAGCATTTATAGCTTTGGGGCTGCTATTACTCTCCCATGCAACTCATCATAAATATTTTTGGTTTGTAGTAGCACTTAAGATATTTTCAGTAGTACTATAAGTTGCAATTTTCAATTATAAAATCAATGAATTATTTTTTAAAAAATCACCCAAGCCCAAGATCAATTAAATATTTGGGATTGATTGTATTTTACTCTTTCTGAATAATTTGAATATGAATAATGTGATTAAGTTATAAAATAACCAATCTGGCGCCTAGGCATAACAAGAAAAATAATGTCCCATTTGTTTCGCCATCCCCTGACGATTGTCGCTTGATTCAGTTTGTAGCTTCTAGCAGCCAAGGAGCGAGTTTCCACTGATTGCGGACACCAGAATTATTGCAAGAGCATTGATGGAAGTGAAGCGCATAGTGATATCTGGATGGAGTGTATTTTAATTGCTTTTTAAATCAACAAGCCTAATTTATACTCCAAGCATGATTAGGTTACCGGAAATAAAAAATGTAAATTTGTGTTTGTAAATTATTTTGGGAGATCCTTCACCACATGTGGGTTTCTTCTGTAAACATAATTTCGAAAGTAAATATCATTAATTATGTTAACCAAATATGGCTAGGAAGCCGTCAATAAATAGATGATTGTTTTGATATGCATTATTTTATTCGATCTAGACTTTTCGGAAGGAGGGTTAAAGGCGGTTACTTATTGTTTATAGCTTTATTCAACTGATTACGTAGACATCAGTGGGAAGGAAAACAGGACGGGGCAAATTTTAAATGTGTAATACGGAGAATATTGCCGTGTGATAATTCTAAAAAATTTACAGCCCTCTTTGAACGAGTCTTTTCTTTTTAGGGAACCAAAGAAGCCCCTACTTCAGGCAACCATTGCAAATAATAACCTATTGGAAATATGGTTTAAGGCTACTTAAATAAATATCTCCTTTAATTTGAAATTACATGGTTTACTTCACATTTGCAAGCAGTTGCTTTAAACATATTTTTTGCTTTATTTATTTACTGTCAATCTGAGTACCTCAAAATCAGCAGGCTAAGGAATCTCAAAAACCTCATATCAAATTACACCATCTCAAAACTATTAGTAAATACACCATCTTAATTTATACCGTCAAAAATGCAAGGACATGCACAGATATTGTGTTTAGAGATGGAAATTAAATAGTCTAAAGCTTTTTTAAATCTTAGCTAGATCAAAAAGTTCTAGGCAATCCAAATCTGCAGTAAAAATGGGGTCAGTTGATTAGAACTATATTGTAAAACCCTCTGAAGCTAGACAATCCCAGATAGGCTTTTTCAGCTATATTAGCTGTGCACTATCCTATAGCATGTGCTATTTAATAACTAAATAATAAAAGTTATTACAAATGTTGTAAATATACTTTTGAAAAGTATAATAAACAAAATAAAGGAGGAATCAAGAAGAGAATAATAAATTTATTGATATTAATTTAGAGGATTACATAGTATCATGAGAAGCCACATGTTGTCCATGTATGTCATGGTAGTCATGGGGCTTGTCCAGGTAATGTTACATTTAGGAAACAAAAGCTTTGATCACTGTATACAATGGACAGCTGATAAGGGTGCCACCAACTTAAGGATTAATTGGGGAATTGCTTGGGGAATTACTTCATCAAGAGAGAGTAATTGTAATATTGCCACATCTTCCCCTGGGGTGCTGAAAGGTGGAACCTTAGGAATTTTATTGAGAGTGTTGGGGACTCAGGCTTGACATTGATCCAGTTTTGAGTCGGGGACAGGTAGTTGCAAGTTTTGTTGTGTGGTTCTTGCCTTGCATATCCAAAATTGATCATGGTGCATGTGTTTTAATTCAGTACAAGTGTCAATTCCTTTAATGAGGTAGGTATTATTTGTTTTGACCTCCATGACAATTTCTGGTCCTCTTAACCCTGGTTCTAACTTTTTCAAATTGTGGTTGTCAACCCAAAACTTGTCCCTGACTTGAAACTGTTCCTGTTGGGTGGGGATTGCTTCTCTCAGCTCTTCTTTTAGTCTCTTGGTCCTTTCTAGCGTATTGTATGTCAGGGTCATTATCAAGGGGTACTTTTTTAGGTAGAGTTAATTGTAGTCCTAAATTAGTACTGACAATGGCAGGTTTGTGTCTGTAGACAAGTTCATACAGGGGTTTGCCTGTATTTTGGTTGAATTGTGTTTGGCATACCATCCATGCTGTTGAAAGCATGTCATCCCAAAGTTGTGGGTTGTTGGTAGATAATTTACTGAGCGTCTCTAAAAGGGAACTATTCAATTTTTCTGCTCTCTCATTTGCTTGTGGGTGATAAGGACTGGCAACTGCATGCTTTATTCCAGTTTTAGTAAGGTAGATGTTAGTGTCAATGGCCTTGAATTCTGTTTCTCCATCTTTAATTAAGAGTTCAGGTTATCTTTTGTATACTATAAGATTGTGGTGAATCACAATTGATGGCTTATATAAAATATAAACAATTAAATTTCCATACACAAATCAAATGCAGTTCTTAAGGAAAAAGGTGAGTTTGACTCATGTAAGTTGTGATATAAGTGTAAAATAAGTTATATAGGGTAAATATCTTTTTTTATAAAAGAAGGCCTTTATATAGAAAAAGGAAGAGAAATGATTGTTGCTACACACAGATAACCATGCAACCAACTCAGGGTAGCTGGGTTGCATAGTTATTTTTCCAATGCAATAGTTCAGATTGGCAGTGAAGGCAGAAGTGATAGTCCCAATGTGATCATAACAGACTAACTCATGTCAAGAAAATCAACCAGGATTTTCATCTTTAGTCTGTCATAATCTGCATGACTGTAACCTTAATTAGCAAATGTAATTGGAATTGGTACCAACAACAATTTGATATCAAGACAATCAATTCAGGAAGTGTAGCAACCAGTAGTAGTAATGACTGCCACTACAATCACCACATTATCCAAACTTGACTATGATTTCATTGCCAATAAGTTATTTCACATCATTTTCTTTGTGTTCTTTTGTGGCTTGTGGCATGGGCTACCTAGTTGCATAGTTGATAGCTGGTATAATGTAATTTTTGCCTTTGTTATTGTCAGGCATTGGTCCCACAATATACAATGCCCATACCCTGAAGGTTTGAGTGATTGATACTGGTATTACTGATTTGGGGGATACCTTGGAATGTGTGTACTCTTCACCTACTTTACATTGTTTGAGCACCTCTCTGATTCTGTCCAATATGTTAGGCCACCATTAGTGTGTCTTAAAATATCCATGCACGCTCCTACTACAGGTGTTCTCCAGATCTCTTTGGTATCAAAGGATTGTATTAATCTTTTGTGTTGACAGGTTGTAGGGTACTTATTGGCACTTGGTAGCATGCAATATAAAGTACCATATACGTTTTTGAACAGATGTTTGTTCTTGGGGACTTTCTCTTGGATGTCCATTAGTGTATCAGGTGGGAACCCCTATTGGGGATTACCCATGATTAGCATGGGCCAATTGGGGTCCTCTCCATTAGTGCAGAGAAAGTGCTTACAGTATATCCTTGATAGTACATATGCATTAAGTAACCCCTTGCCTGGTTTATATTAAGTTATTGTTGAATATCTTTGTATGAGGTTCATCCATTCAGCTTGTTGTCTATATAGTTGTTGTGTTTTGAAGAACATCAATGACTTGTGGTTGGTTAGCACTTTGAATATATGTGCACCTTCCAGATAATAACCTCACTTCATTAAGCAGTGGACTATGGCTATCAGTTCTTTGTCATGCATTGTATATCTTTGTTCATCTCCAGACAGCTTTCTTGATTCATACTTCACAGGGAGAAAACCCTTTTGCTGAGTTTTGAATCCTAAGTACTCCTTCTATTGCATAGTTGAAGGCATCAGTTTCCAACTCATAGATTCCTTTGTGGTTAGGTTATTTTAAGATGGAGCGGTGAGAATTTTTCCTTTAGTTGCCAGAAGTGTTGTTCTCTCAATGGCGTCCACACAAACTTTGTTTTTTGCCAATGATTGCAGACAAGGGAGTGGTTAAGGCTACCCAATCAGGGATGAACCTTATGAAATATGCAACCATTCCCAAGAACGTTCAAAGTTCACTCTTTTGTGTGGTGCTGGCATATTGATTATGGCTCTTTATTTCTCTAGTTAGGTTTGACCCTGTCTTTGCTGATAATGTGGCCTAAAAATGAAAGCTCAGTTGAAAAGAAGTTGAATTTGGAAGATTTAGCTATAAGCTTGCTGTCTTTAAATGGATTTTGCAACATGTGAACATCTTTTCAATTTTTTTCCTTGTTGATACTGTAGATGATTATGTCTTCCAGGTAGACTATGTCCCCTTTTTTCAATGTGATCTTTAAATAATTTGTTTATAAAGGTTACAGATGTACTTGGGGCATTTTTCATGTAAAAATTGAGGACTACACATTCAAACAAGCCATATTTATTTTAGAACACTGTTTTGGGGATGTCTTCCGGTTTAACACAAATCTGATAATATCCTGCTATAAAGTTAAATTTTTCAAAGAATTGTGACCCCCTAGAGCATCAAAGAGGTCATCACTCAGGGACAGGGAATGCCTGCTCTTAATTGTCACTTTGTTGAGTGCTCTGCAATTGGTGACAAGGCACAAGCCTCCATCTTTCTTAGCCACAAATGTTAGGACTGAGAATTTAAGTCTTGACTGATATTTCTTATTTTGTTGATATTTATGCCAAGACTTCTGTTTTTTGTTTGTTTCTCCTTTATCATTGTTGGTTGCCTATATTTCTGCAAATACTGAACCATTTCAGCCCAAACTGGTGCCAGCCAAAAGCCCTCTATTCTAGCTTTCAAAATTCTACTTTTGACAATGGTTTTTTAATTCAAAACTATGACTTAATATTACTTAAACATAATTTTCCTATCATCTCCTTTTTTATAATTGGGTATATAAACCCTCACAGTTCTATTATTCTAAGCAATTAAATCTCCTCTTGTTTAGGCTGATCAATAAACCCTTTGTCTCAATTTGAGCTGTATCTTTTATATCCTTTAGAAATAGTAATTTTTGGTGATGGTTGAGCACAGACTTTGATACAAATGTAGCTGTTGTTGAAAAAGTCTGAAGTCTTACAACAGAGAAGATTGCTGCACCAAAGGGAGACTTTGATGGTCAAATGAGCCCCCTTTCCTGTTCTTCTTCCAGGTATTCTTTTAGTGCATTGTCTTCTTGTTGTGTCAGTTGGTATATGGGGAGCGCCTTTGGCACATTTCTCTTTAGGTCAATCTTGTGCTGGATACCTCTTTCAGGTGGTAATCCTGGCAGTTTCTCCTGGAATACTGAAGGTAACTCTTGGAAAAGTTGTTGGTGTATTGGTTCCTGTTCAAGTGAGAATTTTCACATTTTTGGAATGGATAGTTTCATATTTACATGTGCTCCAGTCAATTTTAATGGCGTCCTTTTCCTATTCTATTTTGGTAATCTTTACAAATATGTGGTCCCTCATGAGGGTGCCAAGGTAAGTTGGGTACACATGATGATGTACTTCTCTTGTTGTATGGTGAGGGTAGTGCTACCCCAGTCAATGTGAGGTTTTGTCTTTCTTATCCAATCTAAGCCAAGTACTATATTGTATTTAGGTATTGGAATAATGGGCCACCAAGGATAGTTTGTACATCCCTAGTTATTCCTGTAAATGTTTTGACTCTTTAGTGACTGGGGTGCTTCTGTTGTCTGCCATGATAAATCTCTTGACTCTGCTCTTGGTTGTAGGCAATTTTATGAGGTTGGAAATTTCTTGTCAAAAATGGATCAGTCTTCTCTAGTGTTAAATAGTGCTGTGCCTTGATATCTGTGAAAACAGAAATGATAAACAAGGAGTTATTTCTGGTTTGGGCAGCAAACAGTATGAAAACATCAGAGGGTACGTTGATCATGGTAACTGAGACCATGTCTTGATCCCTATAAAAGTCTTGTAAAGTGGAGAAGAGCAGCTTGCCTAAGCACTCACCTGAGCTTTTACCTCCTTAAGTGTATTGTCAGTATTCATCTGATTCAGCTGAGTTGTACAATTTCCATCTGTAAGGTGATGTTTATTAGATTGGTTGGGTTGTTTGTTAGGTCAAGTATCCTTCTTGGCTGAAGGGCTATATTTATGTTTGTTGGTTGCATGAAGGTTGTCAGATTTCTTAGCAGCTCATTTTCCTTCCAATGATACATCATGGAGGTTTTTGCAGCATCTCATATCAAACTGATGGTGGATGTGTGTGAGGAGACCATTATAGAAGTCCAGTTGTTGTCCAGCCTCATCAAAGTTGATGGTGTTGAGAGCTCAGTCATGTATGTCTTCATATGCTGCAATATACTCCTCAATGGTTCCTGTCATATTAAAGGTTCTGAGTTCTGCCATGGTCACAATGTCAGAGTTCTTTATGGCAAACTTCTCTAAGAAGGCCTCTTGAACATTTCCCAATCTTTATTATGAGCAGGGTGTTGTTTGAACCAGTTGCGCACAAAGCAGGAGTTGGCCCCAGTAACTTGAAAGCAATTTCACTTACCAAAACTTTTTGGGGATATCCCACTTGCATGAACTTGTTTTGTATGCTTTGAATCCAGAGGTTGGCATTTTCATGGCGTAGTCCTGTGAAGGTTCCAATTTCTGCTGAGTGGAGATACTGAAATTAAATGTTGGGTGTTTTGGGCATGTCTTGAATTAGAGGTGGGTTTAGGACTCCTTGTGTGCTGAAGAAGTTGTACTGTTTAGTAGGTGCAATAATACTGTTGAAGACAGCAACTGTGATGAAGTCAACTCCCTGGTAGTTGACAGATTGTTGACTACCAGGGGGTTGACTACTGCATATGTAAATCTATTATTATTTTTGGCTTAAACAATTTAACCTAATTTTTACTAGTGATTCAGGGGTGTGAAACCAAAAATTGAGATTAAAAACACTGGAAGTCAACTCTGTTTAATAATTCTGTTAGTTCATAGACTAATTTAAGGGGTAATTTATATGTAAATTTACTAGTAAAAATTAAAACCACCTGAGATTGACACTCTAAAAGTAAAAGTGGCCAAGTCAACACTTTCAAGTCAAAACCTAATTTTATTAATAAAAACACATCTGCACTTATATAAATTTTATTATTTGCTATTATACATTTATTAATGTCCATAGTTGTTGTTTAAGCTCCCAAGCACCACTATACTGGATTTAGTGGTATAGACATTAATCAAATACCCCACTTGTTTTACATTATGTCATTTCCAGGTTTGTGGATAAAGTGGTGCCACATAAATTAAGCCCAATTTATTAATAGATTTCATATGTAATTTATAAAAAACAGAAATTCAACCCCCCTGTTTGACACTATCCACTTACCACATAATCAGTTTGACATTTAACAAATCAAAGGCTCAGATTTAAGCCCAAATTAATAAGTGTTGCGCTATGGGTTCCAGTCAACACTCACCAAGCCAACACCTTATCAGGGTGACTAGTGCAGAAAGCTTCTTAATGTTTTACCATTCACTATGGTAAATAATCCACTCCCAGCTCCCCTGTATATTCTTACAGCTAATAAAAATATTCCCACCCATTAACTTTTTTAACTTATGTTTTATTTTTTTAATTATTCAAACATATGAAACTGCCTTGCTTTTGGGTTAACTTTTGAACCCATTTTTAAATTAAGCAAGTTTTATATTTAAAAACATAGTAATTTTGATTTTTTGGTTGCCTCTGGGAAATTTGACAGTGAGAATTCAGCCTTGTCCCTTGGCAATGAGAATTGGGGTCTTTTCAGCTGGTCAACAGTGCTGAGCTTGACACTTTACTAATTTTTGGGTGGTTAACCCCTAATAAAAAATCCCACATAATTACTTATTTTTAAATATGTTCCATTACCCTCCTTACTACTCCCAGTATAATTTTTATCCATTTTATTTTATTTTTTAATATATTTTTATTTTATTTTTTTAGTCCTAAGATGCTATGCTGAACCTAATATCTTTGAGGCTTCATCAAATATCACATATTTTCTATGCTTTTATCATTGAAATATAAGCTTTTTGTTTCTATTTTGCTTTCCTTTACTTTGTTATGTTCTTTTCTTGCTAAATAAGAATTTATATGTATAACTTTTACTTATCTTTTACTTTGATTTACATATTTATGGTTTTTTATATCTTTCATAGTGTTTTATTTATAATAATAAACTTTTTTAGCCAAGATTATCTAAATCTAACAAGCAGCTAAGTGACAAGCCTCCAAGGGCTCCAAGGAACTAGCCACCACCCCCAAGTGTGTCAAGAAGCCTGCAAAGGCAAAGCCTCCAACTCAATCTCCTCCCCCCTCTACCCTCATCTTCAACTTCCCCCAAGTCCTCAAATAAAAGTGATGACTCTCTCACTAATCACTCATTTTACAAGTCAGAGGTTGACTCAATGCCCACCAAAAAATGGCGTACTAAGAAAGAAAAGGCTATCAAGAAGCCTATCTCTTATTCTGTCAAGAAGATGGAGGCCTCAAAGCAGGCATCAAATAACCCCTTCCCCTCCCCTCTGATGGCTCTTCTCCCCTTCCTTCCTCTGACCCCCAGGATGAGCCAGAGGAATACCCCAAGAATTTTAAAGCTTCTGACCATGTGGCTTGGGATCCACTGGCCATCCACAACATTTGTAATGTGGATGGGGAGTTCAAAGTTCCCAAGCGCTTCCCCTGCTACTTCCTAATCATGTCTGTGAAGGGTGGCCCTGACTGTGTTGTAGATAATTACATCTTCAATTGTAATAATCAAAAGTGCACCACCAAGAGCAAGCACTTTGTTTGTGAGGATAAGACTTGCAGGGCCCACCTGAACAGCAAAGGCTGGGAAAGTGTCACAGCTGAGAAGGAAAAGCACACCTGTGAGTCCCCTAATCACTTAATTGCAAGGATGCTAAAATGGTATCTTGTTCTGGTAATTCCCGTCTCTGCCAACCTCTGTGCTTCCAATCAGGCTATTAAGGCCCTCCATCACCTGAAGCCCAACAATCTTAAGTTGATGCCTACACAGAAACAGCTGGTTAAGTTTATCAGCAATAAAAAATTGCCAATAATTTCCCTCCCCCCAAGACCTCAGACATTCTCTCAGAGCTCACACTCACCCACAAGCTTAAGAAGCTCTCAAGTGGGAAGCGCTTCCTGATTCACAATTACAGCCCAGGGTTCAAGGACCGCGTAATATGCTACTCAGCTCAGCAGAACCTGATAGAGTGGAAAAGAGCATCAACCTGGCTAGTTGACAGTACCTTTTTCACTTGCCTCTGGATGTTCTACCAGCTCTGGATGGTACAAGCCCAGATTGACATCCAGGTGATTCCATTTGCCTTCTTCCTTCTTCCCAGGGCCACTGAGGTCATCTATACCTGCACCTTTTCCATCCTCTGCCAAGAGCTTGCCTTTCTTTCCCCCACCAACAACGCCAAGAAGTCCCACACACACCTGTGCCAACCTTCCTGATGCTGACAAGGACCAAGCCACCCTGAATGCAGAGGAAAAGGTAAGGCTTTGTTCTCTTGGACCACACATATGCACTATGGACTTTGAGCCTGCTCAGTTCAATGCATATGAGCAGCTGTTTAGCAGGTAAGTGCAGAGATTTCACTTCTATTACCATCAAGCAGTTGCTTGAAATGTGCAGGCCAATGCTGAACTTAGTAGGTTGATCCAGAGGGATATCTTGGACACCTGCAAATTTGTGCTGGCACAATTCAGTGCCTTGGCTTTTTTATAGTCAGAGAACACTTCACAGGGGCTTGAAATTCTCTCAAAAGATCCCTACATAGTGAAGCATCCATAGTTTAGGCTTTTCTTGGAGTACTTTGAGCCCCAGTGGATTGGGAAGGTTGTCACTCAAAGGCAAGGCAAGGCAAGGCCAGAGTCAAGGCCTTATGGAACGTGCACCAGGCTGCTATCAATGGTAAGCTGAAGACAACTTTGGCATTAGAGGCTTATCACAAGCACCTTAAAGCCAACTTTGGGCTTCATCCAAAGTTTAATAAGTACCTCTCTATCCTGCAGCATGAGCAAGAGAAAACAATCTCCAAGCTCTGAGATCTCTCCAACTGTGTCCCCCCACCAAGCAAACCACCTGATGTACCCTCTTCACCAAGGCCATCCAGGCTGTGGCTAAGCACAAATACAAGGCCTCTGAGCTTAAGCAGCAGCTTGAGCTTATTGCCACTGCCCTCCTGGAAGGGGCCAAAATGAAGAAGGGTAAAAAGGGGAGGAATAAACTTACTTGCTTATATGGTTTTTACTTTTAACTTTTTAGTTTTAATTTTTACTTTTTATTTTTTTATCATTTTCCTTTTTAGTTTTAAAATTTTCTATTTTTTAATTTAATTCAATATTACTGATTTTTTCATGTATATATGATAAGTTTGAGATAAATAGTTATAGTTGAAAGTGAACTAAATGTCTTGATTTTTTGTTAATTTCCTAATATAACATAAGATATTTACAGTTGTGGTTATAACAGGTATAAAAAAATTAATATTTATTTATCTTTTCTATAACTCATATAGTTGTTATCACCTTTTTTTGTTTCATTAGAATTTAAATTTTTATGGTAATAAAAATATTTTTATAGTGAAGAGTGTTTTTTACATAGTAAAATAAGAAAGAAATGCCTTTTTATCCTTTTTCTTATTAGTTAAGATATGTTTTTATTGCATCTTTGAGTTTTCTAGGTTTACTTTAGTATACCATATTTGTAAAGATCAATTTTTATATTAAAAGTTTTCATTACAACAAATACTGTTAATTAAAAAAGTGTCAACTTCCATTAGTCAATCAGACAAAAAGCTGAATTCTCACTTTACTTAATAGTTGACTAGCAGGGAGTCAATTTTACCACAGTTGCCTTAAAGACAGTGTATCTCTTAGAGACGTCCTGACCTTCTTTATATCTTCTCCAGCCAGTGGGGAGTGCCATCTGCTGGGTTCTTTTCTGTGGAGGAATTTTTCCTTTAAGTTGTGTAGGTGTTGATAACCTACTTGTGCTACCACTTTGAGTATATACTTCTTGGAATTATAATAAACAGGATAAAGGGGAAATTAAGAAGAGAATAATGCTATATTGATATGAATATAGAGGATTATATAATATAATGGGAAGCCACATGTTGTACATGTAAATTATGGTAGTCATGTTGTTTGTAAAAATAGTGTTTCATTTAGGACTTGGAAGGTTTGATCCCTGTATTAGATGGGCAATTGATAAGAGTGCCACCAACTTAATGATTGGTTAGGGAATCACTTGGGGAATTAATTCTCCAAGAGGGAATAATCAAAGATGTTACAACATAATACATATTGTGTGACTTCATTTTGTTTAATCTTTGTGAAATTTCTTTGGATGTTACTCTGGATTATTTTCTGTTCAGTTCTTTTGTTAGTGCCACATCAGTAATACAATTGAACTATTTTATATTCAGTGTTAGCCCTAATCTATTTTCTTATATACTGATTTTTTTATCATTTGGCATGCATCACCTTGTGTTTGATTTATTTTTATAATTCATTTGAGTACTATTGTGTTTTTTGTTTGGCAATTTTCCATTTAGCCAAATCTTTCCTTTTATTTAAAATCTGGAACTCACCCAAGTTGTGCTTTTTTTAAATATGTGTTTCTTCTGCTTACAGATGATACAATTTTGCTTATACTCACAACTTAAAAACTGTAGTAATTTTCAGAGCTGTTGAGATAGATAACCCAAAAAAGTGCTGAGCACAAAGAAGCTGTGCACAAAAAAAACTCTTGTGGATCAGATTCTATTATCAATTAATATAAATTGTTGATATATATACTGTAAATTCAGAACCTGAACGTAAAAATGCAGGATTGTCAAATCCTTGGTCCAAATTTTGAATCACTTTTGCGGGCAACTCAGCTGAGTGATAATTAAAATATTTAATAAAAGTAACCATTTAATTTGACTTTTTTGGTTTATTTAAATTGGCAAATTTTGAATCTCTTGAGCAGATTTCTCAACTAACAAAAGACAAAACCCAACAAACAAATGCAGGATACATGAATCAGAAATGCGGGATTCTTATGTACAATTTGAGATTTCCTGTATTTCAAACAAATCATAGACATCATGTAAAACTTAAAAAATCTGAAATTGCGGGATTTTCAAATCCAAGAACTAAGTTTCAAATCATAATTGCAAGGAATTTAAAATAAATATAATTTATGGGTGTCTCAAAAAGGATGCTAAAGGATCTATAGTAGATTTGTGCTGATTCTTTTAGGAATCATAGGCATTCTCAAAAATCACCCTATTCCATTTTAGGACAGTAAAATTTAGATTGTATTATTCACAAAATTGACATATACAACAATAAAATTGACTAAAATATACATTCCTCTTCTTGAGTTTAAAATTATAATAAATTTTTTATTATGTCTTCTTTCAACAACAACCAAGTCAACAAGCTGTTCCCTGGCCTTGACAAAATTATGCAGGGTTACACTGTGTCTTCTAATAGTGAAGCCTCCCTCTATGGCCACTCCCAACCCGCAGGCCCCTCCACAAGCGCCACACAGGAGTCTGTTCTTTCCCCTGCAACTTCCAGCATGGCCCTGTTTGCCCACCATGCACAGGCAGCTGCCAACCCAAATCCCTTATCAGCAATGGCATCCAGAACCAGCCATTTTAGCCATGGGGTCACCCAGAGAGCCCAGGACTCCAAAACAGCCAATCAGATGGCATTGATCAGTTCACAAGATGGACATATCCCTCCCCCAGCCAATCAGCCTGCAAGACGCAGAAGAAAATTGATCACCCCAGAGATTGTTCTCAAAATGGTTGAAAAGCAAGGCAAGCTTATGTCCCTTGGGGAAATTGCGGCCGCAATGGGTTTTGCAAAGTCAACTGTGGCTGCAACCCTGCGAGCTCACGCCAACTGTGGCCCCCCTACCAAGAAGACCCTGACTGGTGCCTGTACCTCAACCAAAGGTGATACAGCCCATCCCCTTATGATGGCCATTATGGAACGTGACCTGCGGATGCCCCTGGTCCAGGTGCATCTCCAGTTGGGACTCCACGGCATCTTCACCAACAAAAGAACGGTGAATTCATGGATGCACAGAGTTGTGGTTGCCGCCAGAATCCTATCCAATCAGGTTCTTGGTGGCCCCATTTTGGTGGATACCAACCCATACAATGCAACCATTATTAATTTTATTAAAGGGAGGGCAATGAGGGCCTGTAATGACGTCATCTTCCTATCATACGCCAAGATCTTGGCCAGTATCCAAGACTTTGGAGAGAAGCGCATCCAATCTGACGTGTACAAGTGCGGCCCAATCTTGTATTGTTTTGTTGGGGTTTTATTGGCAGTTTCCCCATTGGGCGTCAATTATTACTCGGCAATATCAAACACTGCAGATGGGTATGCCTACCAGACAGAGCTCAAGGCCATGCTGGAGGAGTGGGCCACACAAAACACCGTGCACACAGTTGTACTGAGTGCGGAGATGGAGCAGCGGGAATGAGCTACCCAAGAAATCAGGGCTGCGGGCATACCTTCTGGTCCTACCCCATCAACTACACCAACATGCATCTTGCAGATGTATGTCTTTGCAATTTTGGTTCTGCCCTCAGGCAATGAAGCCTGCCACCTACAACAAATTATGCACCCAGATTGATAAGGGGTATGAGCTTTTCCCTTCTGCGTCCGTCCAGGACTTATTTGATCTCATAATCTTCTATGCAAGTGATAGTGATAAGTCCAGAAAGGACTCCTGCCTCCCCCCACGCTAGTCCATCCGTTTTGTCAAGCCAGTATATGTGACAGAAGAAGAATTTGAGCAATTGAAGCAAACCGCTCTTGCTGCCCCTTCCCAGTCAACAAACCCTGCCTCCCCAACCCCCCTCATCAAGCCATCTTCCTTCCAACCCTGACTCCCAAGCCACCACCCATTCCCTCCCCACTATCTCTGATGCTGCCCCTTTCACAGGCGCAGATGAAGGCAACGTCCATTCTGCCCATTCCCTTCCCTTCCCGTCCTTTGATTAGTAAATAAATCTTTTCTTTGTGACAACTTATTAAAATTGATATCTCTCTTTCAATTCATAATTAATAATATTTTCTTTTTACATTATCAATATTTCCCATAATTAATATAATGTTGTACATTTTACAAATAGCTTAAAATTATTAGCATACATATTTTTCATCATCATTAATAAATTAAAGATAATAAACATAAATATTGGATTAGAATATTGCAATTAGACATCAACTCTTGCTATTTTGATATTATGTGCATAACTCAATGCATTTTGTTTAATAAAATCCATTGTAAACTTGGCCTTTTCCACTATAATTTAATGAAATGGATTGTGTTTATATTAGGGCCATTAACGCCTAGTAAAAATATTGAAAATTAGTGCATTTTATAGCCTGTATATTTACCTATTGATAATAATTCTATAAACTTTTCAGTTGGATTTTACAAGGTAATAATAATGTAATGTGTTAATAGATTACTGTTTAGTGTCATTAATTGGCTGATTTTCTTTGCTGTGGCAATTGTATATTTTCTTATATTTCCGCACTAGTATCCAATTGGTTGGCTTCACATCCAATTCACAGGCAATAGGAAAACAAGCCGCCACCCCGACCACGTCCAGTCTTGGGGTGGCAGCTTGTTTTCCTATTGCCTGTGTGATTGGATGTGAAGCCAAATAATTGGATACAGTAGTTTTAAAAGCTATGGTGACAAGCAAAATGAACTCAGATTTAAACAAAATCCAAGTTGCGCAAGATTCAGGATTCAAATAATTTAAATATTGCCGGTTAATAAATGAAATGTTAAACCAAAAAAAAGTTTCACTTGCCCATTATACAAAATTATATCAAACATCAAGTGGTGTAGTTCAACCCACAAACAAAATGAACTGACACAACAAGTGAAATGGATGGATGCTATTCCGGAGTATATTATAATCCAATCAGGATTCATATGAGACACCAACAGAAGGACCAAAATGAAACAAAATCTGAGTACTCTAGAAGCGAGATTACACAAACACAAAACAAAATGAACTCACACAAGATGAGTAGTATGAGCAGCCTGAAATAGAAAAATAACAGTATAACAGCCAATCAATAGCTATCCAATTTAGGAAAAGAGGCATTTTATTCATTTTTATGGCTCCAGATTTGTATGGAATGGTTTGAGAACCTTCTGAATATGGACTTGAGATTGCAATAAAAATAAATCATTAAATTTTAAAATTTCTACTTTTAGTGATTTTATCCTAAGTTTTTTACAATGGTTTTCAATAGCAACATCTTCAACCACGCCAGCAGCCAAGCCAGCTTCAATGGAGGCAAGGCTCGGAACGTGGAGGCACCTGTTTATACCCAAGCCTTTGAGGCGGGTAACAAGGAAGCTGACCTGTTACTGTCCCCCAACCCATATGGCTTTGACTTGTTTGAGAGTCACTTTGCGTCTAGTGCTGCCCCTGCTCCCACCCCCACCCCCGCACAAGCTGCCCATCAACCAACCAATCAGGATGGCAACCTCAATTTGGAACAACTTCCTGCCATTGCCCAACCTGCCCCTCCCTTAGCCAATCAGGCTTCAGCTCCCCCCAACCCAGCGCCCCAAGCAACAAATCATCACTGCCCAAATTCTTCAGGAAAATGTGGCACTGAATCTACAGGGTCTGTCCTGGGATCAGATTGCTGACTAATTGCAATTTACCCAAGCTACTGTCATGCAGGAATTCAACAGCATGATGAACAGGTGGAATCAGATTGGGGCGGCCAAGAAGCCCAAGAAGGCCCAAGAGTCCCAGATAACTGAGGCATACCCAATAATGCTTGACCTCCTCCAGCGGGACCCCAAGCTTCTCTTGACCCAGGTCTGGAAGCAACTTGCTCACCATGGCATTTGGGTGTCTGAGCGCATGGTGCAGCTCTGTATGTACAGGAAGGTGGCTTCTGTACAGGTTCTTACCAATTTTGCCGGCAACCAATGGGATGGCACTGAGGATTCCCTGTATGATCCCGCCATTGAATCCACCCTGGTCTGTTGCTTGACTAGTCTGTCAGATGATGTCATTTTCATCTCCTAATACAAGCTATTGATGGCTTTTGATGACTTTGGTAAGCAAGGAAGAGCCGCCACTCAAAAAGGAAGGAAGAAAGTCAAGAAGGGGACGTTTATTGGTGAATTTCTGGCTGTGTTGGCCAAGGGTTCTGTCTATTATTGGACAGACCCTGATTTTGTCAATGGGTACTCTTACGGCCACATCCTTGGTGGATTGCTCAACTCCTGGGATAGATCAAACTCCAAATACCAGGTTTTCTTGAGCCACCAGATGGAAGGAAGCTCCACTGCCCTTGAGGCCATCCAGGGACGCGGGCACCAGGCCTCAGTATACCCTGCCGGCCATGCCAACATCCATCTGGGAGATGTTGTCTTCTTTAACATGGGGTCCACACTACAGGAGCGCCGCCCTCAGGCTTTCAACAACCTCTATCTTGGGGTCCTTGATCACAATTTTCTCTTTGGTTGCCAAATGGTGGCTGACTTGTTTGTGCAAATGGTTTTCCATGTGAACATGGGCAGCCAATCAGTAAGAATAAGCGCCTTCCACCTTGGGCAACTGCCACTTACCAGCCCATCTAGCCAATGACTGATGAGGAGTACAACAAGCAGTATATGGCAGCCATCACGCAAAATCCTCCTGCCTCCACCCCCACCACTAACACCCCTAACCTGCAAGCCCAACCCACCCAATCCCAGACCCATCAGGCCAGCACTGCCTCTACGTCTTCCTTCCTGTGTTATTCTGCCTCCTAGGCATCACTCCCCCCTGCCTCAATAAACCCCCTGTCACCAAACATTTTATATTTATATTATCTTTAATTTGAATTTTAATTGTTCATGTTCTCTTTGTTAATAGTTGGGTTTATTCTTTATGTTCAGCTTATTTCTATAAAATCATATATTTACTATGGTGTGTATCTAGATCCTGAACACAGTTATTTTTAGAACCAAACCACAGCCCCTTGTGAAAACATTAACAACAATTTGGTGATCAGCTAAATTTGAATTAGAAAATCATAGTGTTAACTGTTTTTAGATAAAGTTGTTACTGATCCAAATTCAAAACCTTAATGATAAACTTTAAGCCAATCAGGAGCCAAGTGATAAAGTGATTGTTGTGACATAAAGGGTGATTCAATAATTCTTTGATGCATGTGCGCTAATTAATATGACTGGCTGGATGTTTTGCCATTGTATGCCATTGCCGCTGTGGCAAGTTGTTGATGGACTAGTGCCCAATCAGCCGCTGAGTTAACACTAGTTCATCAACAACTTGCCACAGCGGCAATGGCATACAATGGCAAAACATCCAGCCAATCATATTATTTAGCACACATGCATTAAAGAACTATTGAATGACCCTTTATGTCACAACAATCACTTTATCACTCAGCTCCTGATTGGCTTAAAGTTTATCATTAAGGTTTTGAATTTGGATCAGTAACAACTTTATCTAAAAACAGTTAACACTATGATTTTCTAATTCAAATTTAGCTGATCACCAAATTGTTGTTAATGTTTTCACAAGGGGCTGTGTCAAGCGCCAAAAATAATATGGTAACCAGGGAAACAATGCCAACACAAAGCAAAAGACACATATTGAGTTGAGCGTAAAACATATACACAATGGGTAAAAAGATGGGATAATTTAGTAAATAGGAAAACAAAAAGGAATAAACAAAGAGGCAATTGTATCAAAATAACATATGGTTTATTGGGGTGAAAGCTATAAAAACATATGAAAAGGTTAGTAAAAAATCAATGAGCAAATTGGAAAAACTTCTAAAAGACCTTGACTTGGCAATTGCCAAAATCAAAGAAATTGACCGCAAGGTCAAGGAAAAGGTGAAGTCTGCCGTCCTTGAAGGGGACAAAATCAAAAAGGTGTCCGCCAAGTCACTCATGACCAAAATACCGGACACACCTGAGAAGACAATAGAGCGCCTACTTAATATTCAAAAAACAGTGGTTGAGGGGCTCCAATTCAAGTCCTTTGCACTCTCTGTGCCGTCTGTCTGGACGGATGACCCTGAGATGTACGCACATCTCAAACCCTCCAAGAGGGCCTGCAAGGAGGACACTGAGACGCCTGCACAGCTGCTTGCGCCAAGGATGGCAAAGCCTGCCAAAGACACCAGCAAAGAAGAAACCCAAGAAGATAACCTAAGAAAATAAATTTAATAAAAATTCATAAATACTTACCTTTTTTTAGAAGAAGTTGATGGCAAACTCCGCTGGGTCCTGGTTCCTTTTGTTCCCCCCACGTTCTACTCAAATTTTGCCACTCACGTGGCAAAGCAGCTTTTCCTGTCCCCCCTGTCTTACAGGAGCTCAAAGATAGGATTCACAGTGCATTACTAATGTTCAGGGAGGCATTGGCTGGGCTAACGCATGAAGAGGGGGCATCCAAGTGGGCAGTTACTGCCTACAAGGATGCTCAACTGGTCCGCCTGGACCCAGTTAACCTCAGTGGAGTTTACTGTGTAAACTCCATTGAGCTTGTTTGGGACGTCCTGACAACGCTCCCATTCAAGAATATACCGGAGATGGGCCAGCCCATGCGGCTGCTTGCTTCTGCTTCCTGGTGGAGCACACCCTGTCCTACTTGCTGGAGAACTTTGGGCGTGCGGTAGAAAAACTGGCTGTTGCGGATGCAACAGCTGTGAAGAAGACTGAAATCCTTCTGGCAGACTTTGGGATGGCCTGGAGTGCAGACAAGACAGGGGTCCCAGAAGCTATGGATCTTACCTTTGGCAAAACAAAACACAAGAAAAAAATAAGCACAGTATACAATAAATTATGCGAGTTTACGGAAGCCTTTGCTGGGCAAAGGCTTCACTTGGTGGTTTACCTGGGGTTCCTGTTTCACTTTGGAATGAGCGCCAGCATGGAGGACCTGGACGGGGTCCTTATGGGGATTGACAAGGCCCAACTTGCTCTCAACAGGAAAAAAGTCCCCCTCAGGTTACAACTCAGTTGACCATGTTATACAGGACGCCCTGGTCCTGGCAGGAATCTACAGGTTTGCGGCCCGCCTGAGAAGCTGCTGCTTCACTCCCACCTCACCATCCTCCCTTTTACCAGCAGGCAAGAATATTTTAACCAGGGTGTATCCACCGTCCACAGTGTGGCGGTGGAGGTTGTGCGCCACCTCCATTGTGGGGTGGGTACATACCGCCAAATCCATTATAGGCGCTCCTAATTTATTCTCTATACCAATAAATATATTTACCCTCTAGATTATTTTTATTATAATTAATAATTTTATAAAATAATATTTTAGCAAACATTACTTACAAAATAAATTCCAGGGAAGGTTTTGATAAAAGGATACAATATATGTCAATAAAATCTACTTCTAATTTGTATGATTTACATTTTTTTTAGTTTGCTTTTTATATTTATTTGCCAAAAATGATATTGATGTGTTTACATAATCCATTATCAAGCTTCTGGGATACCCTTGGATGCAGTAATAAAAATGGTTATAAATAAATAAATTACTAACCTTCATTGATGGTTGTGCTGAATGTGATTGCAGGCTTAGAAACATCTAAATATAAAATGATATTTAATAAATCTTGAATAGTAAATTAGAGAATATAAAAAAGTCAGACAAGCTAAGCCTTTAATTGATTGGCTGGTTTGCAAGGCACATGGGGATAAACAAATCAGCGTGGCCATAGAATTTGGCCACAGTCTCAGCTGGAAGGGTATGGATCCCGGCCTGCAGCAAATCAAAAAGGTCCTCTGTCCCAGTTGGAGTTCCTTGCTTGACAACTTGCTTGAGCCACCCAAAGACTTCCTCGATGGGATTTAGGAAGGGCAAATAGGCAGGGAGGAAGAGAAGGTGCATATTTGCTGTGGCCAATTGCTGGGGGCCCACTGCAATGCTCGTGTCAATTGATGGAAATTCTTCAAGAATATCTGCCACTTTGTGGAGACCAACGTTGTCCAGCACAATTACGTTGGTGAAGCCCGGGCTTGTGCGCCTCAGGTGCTCCTGGACCAATAGGAGGAATGATAGGAAGGTCCGGCTATTGTGAGATCCCAATATCATTTGGTAGAGCTCAACCCCCTTTGGACCGAGGAGAGCCACCATCAAATAGGCTGTGGCGCGGACTGCAGCACGCCAAGCCATCCCCTCATTGGAGCCTCTGGGGACATACCCATACTCATTGCGCATTGACGAGGCAAATGCTGATTTGTTGATGTAGGAAAATTTGACTGTCCCCTTGGCATTTTAGGGCAGTATACGCCTCTACATATTTTCTCCGGGTCTCAATATTGGCTGGGCTGTTCCAATTGTATGGGGATACCCTGAGTTTTTTTCCAGGAAAATTGCATTCCCTTGACCAAATGATAATAGAAGGAAATTGAGGCCTCAACCCCAAAAGCGGACTTGACCATGGCCTGTATATTTGCCAGTTCAAGATGGCAATCTCAGGTTATCCACTGGCGGATTGCCCATTTGTGCTCTTTTGTGAGCATGGTTGACACGCGCAAGGATTTCTCTGCAGTAAGGACTCAACCTGTGTTGAGGAGCTTGTTGAAGGAATTTGAGGCATACTTGGGATCCACCCCAAAAATGGCTGTAGCTGCCTTGTAATTGCCTGATTCACGCATTAGATTAAGCAGGATGATGTGTTGGATGTCGGGGATGCACTTCTGAGCGGGCTTTTTAGCGGTGGGGATTGACTCATCAGCATTGGGCAAGGCACAGGGCATAGGCACAATGTTGTAGAAGGCTGCAACTTTCTTGCGCACCAGTTGTCCCTCATCAGTTTGAAAGAACTTGGGCTCCTCATTGTCCTCCTGATTGCCATTGCTTATTTATGGCTCATAGCTAGTATCAAGTACAGGCTTCACCTTCTCTAGCATGGCTGACGGGACCAAATCTTGCCGGTACACAACATCAAACACATACAAAGTAAGTTCTACCTCCTTGTTTCTAACCATTTTGGTAGTGGTGACATTGGTGGGCTTCTGGGTCAGCTTGGGGACCAGAGGGTTTATGCTCTGCACCCTAGCAGCTTGTGCTCCTTGAACCGGCTGTGTCAGTGCAGTGTCACTATTGAACTCTCCTCTTCCGCCTCCCTCCTGAGTAGGCACTTGTGTTGTACTGAGTCTATTCTTTGACCCGCGGGGGCAACTGCAACCGCGGCGCACAACAGGTGCATTGGTACTCTGGTGTTGTGTTCCTTCCATTTTAAAATTTAATAAAATACTAAATAAATTTTAATTAAGTTACTCCCTAATTTTAATTTTTGCTTTTATCTGAATATGGATATTTAATTAGAGGTTTTCCCACCCAATATCCCAATTATAGAATTTTTATTTCTTAATTAGTTGTTTCTGGTTTACAACGCCTATTTTTGAATACCCAAAATAATTTCCACCCATTTTCCCAGATTTACGCCAAATTAAGCACCCAATACAATATTTTTAAAATTTATGTTTCAGATCTTGTGTCTTATTTTAGATGCCTTGGTATCATTCTTGATTACAATCCATTGCACAAACTGTGTGAGTGATTTTGTTTGTGGTTTGATTTCCTATTGTGTTTTGTTTTTGGATTGAGTTTTGACGCACCATGTGTGGGTGTATTTTGTCACTGATTCACATAGTAAACATATGTACTCCAAAAGCCAACTCACACCATTTTGTTTGTGAATCCATGTATTTTGGATTGCATTTTGAATGGTTTTGCTTTGCACATGAGTACTTTGTTGCTGTGTTGACCCATTTTGCCTATTAGCGCCAAAAATCCCTGTTAACAGAGTGTATATTTTAAACTGCTAGTTGAATTTTGTTTAAATCTGGAATAATTTTGTTTAAATCTGAGTTCATTTTGCTTGTTGCCATAGCTTTTAAAACTACTGTACTAGTGGAAATATAAGAAATGCATTGCACAGCAAAGAAAATCAGCCAATTAATGACAGTAAACAATAATCTATTAACAAATTACATTGTTATTACCTTGCAAAATACAACTAAAAAGTTTATAGAATTATTAACAATAGGTAAATATACAGGCTATAAAATGCACTAATTTTCAATATTTTTACTAGGCGTTAATGGCTCCTAATATAAACACAGTCCATTTCATTAAATTACAATGGAAAAGGCTAAGTTTACAATGGATATTATTAAACAAAATGCATTGAGTTATGCACATAATATCAAAATAGCAAGAGTTGACGTCTAATTGCAATATTCTAATCCAATATTTACTTTCATTGTCTTTAATTTATTAATGATGATGAAAAATATGTATGCGCTGAATATAGTACTATAAAAACCAGTTTTTTGATGGAATTCAAACAATATGTCAACAATCTATAACTTAATCAACAAATTAGAAGCACACCTGCAAAAGGTTGTTGAGATAGAAAGAAATATCAGGGAAATAGTGACAGGGAAGCTGGGTAACAAGGACCAGCCACTGATACAGTTAAAAGAAGATGCCCTGGATAAGTTGGGAAATATTATAGATGAAAAGAATAAAGAAAAATTACTTAATCTACAGGGAACTATTTTATCAAGTCTTGAATTCAACAATGTGGCCTATAATTTGTGGGAGTTCTGGAAGGGGGCCAAAGAAAACAATAAGAAGTTAAAACTAATTGAAGGAACAGAAATTCAAAAGGAAATTAACACCAACAAAGAGGAAACCAACCAAATGGAAACAGATGAAAATGAAAGACAAGCAAGAAGCAGAAGCGCATCAAGAAATACAGAATTTTTATCAAATAAAAATCAAGAGGAAGCACAAGTTGCAAGAAGAATAAGAAAAATTAAGCCTAAGAAAATTAATGAAGAGCATCCAACGCTCATGAAGTTTGCCAATATGGCGCCTGTGGCTGAGGGGGCCACAGGGGAAACAATCAGTAAGTTTTTTTATGTTTTACTTATATTTATTTTAGTCATCACCAGAGATGGGGATGAGGTCACGGAAGTGGCGGCTTTTATGCCAAGTTGGTTTTATAGGGGTTACCAGTCACTGGTGGCCCCTATAAAACAAATAAATAAAAAAATAGTTCAACAGAATATGAATACTTTTTTTAATAGTGAAGCTCAAGATAGGGATTATCAACCACCTGTGGGGTGCTTGTCACGTATAAGGGAAGCCTATGAACTAGGATCTACAATTAAAATCAAAGAAATGAATGAAATTTGCAGGGATATAAAACTGAACTTTGATGAATACATATATAAAAGTGTTCAAAGGTTCCCCTTCACAAATATCAACAAATACAAAAAAAATTAATAAAAACGTACTTTCAAATTGGAAATGAATATTTAAAATCTGCAAATTTTAATAAAATTTTTAAAGCTCTATCAAACAAAGTTGGGGATGCAGTCCTCATAAATAATCTTAAGCCTTTATTTATATTGTTTGCCGAGGCCTGGGGGGCTGATACAAGTCAGGCGCCCCCTGGAACCTTCTTCAAGTTCTACCAAACGTCCTATATCAATAGGTTAATGCAAACGTTCAAAAAGCTGTGCATGTTCTTGGATAAATATACCTCGCAAAGGATCCACGTTGCGGTGTACCTGGGAATCCTGCTCCATTGCATACTGAAAGCCAACATGAAAAAATAGAAGATGTACCTATACAGATTGACATATGCTGTATAGCCCTAGACCGCCAGAAAACACCACGGTGATACAGGACAGTTGAGCATGTCCTCTATGATTCATTTGCATTGACAACTCTATACAGGTACTATATGCCCCCTGAAAAAAACCTGCTAGTGGATTCCCTCACCTGTTTGCCTTTTATAAGACGGTTGGCCACCACCGGGGTGTTGAGCGCCACCCCTCTAGCAATTGGCGCCAGAGTCATCCACCACATACAGAAGAGTATGTGGTCCCAATTAGATGCATTAGCTGAAAATTTAATTTTGGGGTATAATTCCCCGGAATAAACACATTCCCCTTGCAATTTGCATTCCCCTAATAAATCATTTTCCCTTGCAACTTAAAATTTTTATTTTATTTTTTTATTTTAAATATTAAAATTTTCACTGTTAAAATCTTTAATATTGACATATTTAATATCAAATATTTTGATATTGAATAAATCACAATTTAATAAAAATTTTATATTTCAATTATTTAAACTTAAATATTTAACTTTTAAGATTTATAATTAATATTTTAATTTTAATATTTTTATTTTTATTTTAAATTTTAGTATGTAAATTATAATATTAATATATCTAAGTATATTAAAAGACTTTAGTTATAGTTGCCAATTTATCAAATAAAAAAGAATTAAAAATGTTTTTATTTACTAGCTTGTTGAGTACAGGTTCCTTTATTACATAGTTAAACATGAAGAATTGAATTTATCTGCATCATGTGGCCCGCTCCACTATTGTTCTAAACAAATGATTGTTTACAACTTGAATTACCTTTCCCTTGTAATATGATTTGATACACATATTCAATATACTTGAACTGTGTCCTAAGTACAAATTAATAAGGATTACATAAAAATCATTGGTTGCCGTGTTGTGTGGCTATAGTGGCACTGAAATAACAAGGATCAGATGATGACACGCAAGGTCCAATTTGTGGCGTAAAAAAGCCAAAGTACCATCAACAATTAACAATTATTTAAATAAAAAATTATATTTCTATCTTTTTTAATTTATTTATTTGGTAGTGCAACAGTCAATAAAGTATTCAGTGCATTATAATAAAAATATATTCTTCATACCTAGTATAGTTAATTTTACTTACCTTTTCTACGTATTCTTATATGTCTATAATACAATCACACGTCAAATTATTATATATAAATAATAATTTTTGGGACCTAATAAAAACAAAATAAATAAAAATAAAAACAAAGTAAACCAGAGAGCCCATTTATCTGATTGGCTTGGAGGCCAGGGCTTTAGGGAGGAAGGATTCTGAGTGCTTGTAAAAAGCCGCCACTACATTGGGTGGCATTGCAAATTGGCTGACCTCAAGGATGTTGAATAGGTCCTTGGTGTCCTGAGGAAGGCCTTGTTTCACCTTATTCTTGATCCAACCAAACACCTCCTTGATTGGATTCAGGAATGGGGAATATGGAGGGAGGAAGAGAAGTCTCATTGGACAATCAGCAAGGCGGTGGCTGGAGGAGTGGCTATTCTTGTTGATAGGGGGAACTTGGACACAACCAGATCCACTTTGTGGAGCCCAACATTACCAAGCACAACAATGTTGGTTGTGCTGTGGTAAAAGATCCCGAGGTACTCCTTGACAGCTTGGAGAAAATCAAGAAAAGTCCTGCTATTGTGGGGGCCTTTAATCATCTGATACTGGTCCAACCTGCAAGGACCAAGAAGCGCAACCATGGAATAGGTCTGGGAACAGACAGCTGCACAATGGGCTATGCTGTCCTTGGACCCCTTCTTGACCCACCCATTCCTGGACCTGAGTGAGGAGGAAAACAATGATTTGTTGATATAGAAGAACTGGACATTCCCAGTCTCTTTTAGTGCCAGATATGTCTCGGCATAAATGCATCAATCCTTGATGGTCTTTTCACTGTTTCTGTTGTACAGAGAAACTCCGAGCACCTTCCAAGAGAAGCCCAAATCAACCATTGTTTTGTAAACAAGGGTTTTAGAAACAGAAAGCCCAAACTCTGTGGCAAGCATTGATTGGACAACAAGCATGTCCAGGTGGCAATCCCTGGCTACCCACTACTTGATTGCTCAGTGTGCACAGGCTGCAAGAGTTTTGGCTGCTGCTTAGCCTTAGTGGATTTGGCAATTTGCCCAGTATTGCCATGCTTGGTGTTGATGTTGGCAATGTACCTGGCCGTGACACCAAATTGGGACACAATATCCTGAACCACCATTCCCCTATTCAAGCAGTTGAGGAGAGCTTCACGCTCACTATCCATCAACCAACGCCAGCCCTTGGCAGGTACCACGGCATCCTGGCTACCAGGCTCAACACAGGGGACGGGGACCTTTGTATAGAAGGTGGGATCACGCTTGCTTGCAGTGGCGCCGTCAATGATGGCATATGACATAGGCACAGGTGGCTCATCAGTTGTGGCCAATGGCTCATAGGTGGTGTCAAAGACACAGGGGCAGGAAGTGCAACTCTTGGGTCAAGAGTGCGGGGCCAGGTGACAACTGGGTACACAGTGGAGGTGTAAGTAACCTCAGTGTTCCCAGTGACCCTGGTGTAGGAGACTTTGGTAGCAGGCCTTGAGAGTGGCTTCTGCCTGGGATTCAAGCTGGTTGATTGGGCCTGGGACGCGGGAGGTGGTTGGCTGGCAATGACACCTTGGGAGGCCTGTGTATTGGCATGACTCCCTTCAAGTTGGGTTCTGGGTCTGTTCTTGGACCCTCTGGGACGCCCTTGTGGACAGGCTGCCCCGCGGGCTGGTGCAGGAGCGGGTTGGGAATGTGATTGACAGTCCATAAAAATAAAATAAAAAATATATTTTAGATTAATTATGTATTTATTTGGATTTATTGGTTTAGTTGTGGGTAGTTGTTTTCTCTTGATTTAGCCTTGAATAGTAACAGAATTTCTATATCAGTGATTTGAAGTGAATAATATTGTATACTTTATGGGTTTGGATGATTTTAAAGTTTAATAACTTTTTATGTCTAATTATGGTTATTGAGATTGAATTTTTCATTTGATTTTAGTTGTGGTGGAGCTTCTTGATTTGGGTTGGTGTTTCCTAGTGTGCTTACTGTACATTCAATTTGGATTCCAGTTCCTGCAATTAATATCTGAGTTTACTAGTGGCATTCAAAAGTGATTTGAAATTTGGTTCTTGGATTTGACAATCCCACAATTTCAAAAAACATAGTTAACTTAATGAAAATGATTGATGGATTTGAACGCTTCAAATCTGATTCCAGCTAATTCATTTTGTCCATAGGAAATATGCAGCTTGACTTGAAATTTGCAAAGTGTCTATGAGTTCCCACATTTTTAAATAATCAAATAAATACTCACAAAAATCAATTTAATTAAAAAAAGGCCATCCCACAAAAGCGATTCAAAATTTGGACCAAGGATTTGACAATCCTGCATTTTTACGTTCAGGTTCTGAATTTACAGTATTGTTTTATGTGTGAATTTTGTGAGCTACAATCTTGGTTTTTTATCTACATCAACAGTTCTTAAAATTATAGTACCAGATTTACTAAAAATAAACTATGTTTAGATACACAACATAAGAAGAAGTTCAAGTAAGCCACTAAGGCCAAGGGATCTAACGCCCAAAAGCCAGAAGCCAGTCAATTTTTAGAAGGATAGAAGCCATTTAAATTCACTGGTAGCTCCTCAGATAGGTCCTTCTACAGCAGTGCAGGGATAAAAATCCCATAAAGAGCCAAAATTTAAAGGGACAAAAGAAAAATAAGGATAGCGTCAAGAAGCCCACCTAAAAACCTAAGCTGAAATTCCCAATAATGATGAAGAAGAAGATTTAAATTAAGATGGTGCCTATAACAAGGGAAATGATACCCCCAAATACCACCCAAAGCCCTAAACCAACTTTAATTTTTACTCCAATAAAGAAAAGATCAGCCAAAATATGTGTTAAGAAGGATGTTCCTGGCTTTGAGCCAGAGAGATTCAAGAGCTTTTCTGACAAGTATCAAAATTTCACTATTCCCAATGTACTTCCTCCATTTTTCTTCATGTTGGCTGCCCAGAAGAGGCTAACTGCTGTATATGAGTGTTGCAACAAAGTTTTTCTCCTTTCCTGCCAATGTATCTTACAATACACAGGAGGCGTTCAATGAGCCACCCCTAGACGTATCTAATGGCATGAATCAATCTGATGGCAATATCAAATTGCAGGAACTTTCTCCTAATTAGGAGTGCTCCCATTTGACTTTTCTGATCCCGCACAATTTATTTCTTGGCTTTGAACCTTAAAAGGAACCTGCCACTGTGCCACCCCCTGTGGCCTGGTGGCTTTCCCCATTAATATATATAATTGAGTCTGTCTATCTGTAATGTCACCTCAAGTGGGCTCAAGCTGTAAGGGATTTAGCTGAATTGATTTTTACTTAAATTTGATTTTAAAAGTTGATTGTTAAGCCACAAGCTCAATTTGGCTCATCCTTACATTCAATCCCTTACATGCATCTTTGAAAGTACACAGATTGAATTCAGTGGAGTGTGGTATAAATAATGTTGAGCTGAAATATAAGCCACTCAAACTTTAACAAATTTGTATTTGACTACTTGAATTTTAAATTAATGGCTAACTTCATTCAACCATATCAAAGTGGCTTATCTTTATAGATTACCCAACTCTAGAATGGGTGGATTAAAATTAGAAAGGAAGCAGCAATTGTTTGAGATGCTTTTATATGATTGGATGTTTAAACTCTGCTGATGATTGAATTGACCGATGAAAAGAGAGCTTGATCAGTTTTAAATATATTTAATTGAAAAAGATACATAAATTTTAGTTTAAGTACAGAATGGTTGGCTTGGAAACTTTGAATCTATCTATTCCAAAGTGAAATAATATAATATTCCACTTGGATGCATCAGCTGATCCAAGTGGCTGCATATTGTTTCAGAGTAAACCTTGCTTGCCACAGCTTCATCCCAAAAGAACATCAGTGGAGTAAAAAGGCTATGATATAATTATGATTCAATATAATGATTTTCATGAAATTTAGAGGACGTAGATTAATTTTTCAGATAATTCCAATCAAAATGGTACCAAACATGATAGCTCTAGCTGCTCTAGATGCTGGGATATATAGTTAAGTGCTGGAATCAGGTTCGCGTCATAATCAAAGGCTCAGACTCGATTTGAAATTATCTAAATTTACTTTTAATACATACTAAAAAAACTAAAATCCATGTATCTCAGTGAATACTAAGTCAATTTTAATGTCCAATAGCTTATTTAAAAGCTGCAGATCAGCTCTACATTTTGAAGGGATTTAAAATATAATACTAAATTTTAAAATAATTAGTTTAGCCTTACTAAACTTAATAGTGATGCTATAATTATTTAGGTTTATTTATACTTGGAATATACAATTTTCATTTTAAATTTAAATAAATATAATTGAAATTGCCTTTTAATAAAGCAATTAAATAAAATTTTTATTAAAAATGTAATAATTAATCCAGGCCTAAAAAATATATTTTAATTGATTTATTAAATTTGACTTTAATTCTGTCCTTGGACGGGACCTCACTTAGTATGGTATATTAGTCACAATATTCTACAATAAAGTACATCTTATTCTATTCATTCTTGTCCTTTCTATTAGACTGTTGGCTTCCCCAAATCAAATGCTGAACTCCCATTGGTTCAGTTGCAACAGTGGTAGCAGCAGTAGATTGACAACCTACCTAAGAGAAAAATTCCCCCAAGAAAGGACAGAGTACGGGCTGTATGGCTACTCTCCACCAAGAAACTTTCCTTCCAATCCCCAAGGGGGACATCCCCAAAGGATATATCATCTATCAGGACCAGCTGGTGCTCACAAGCTTATATAATTGTCTCTGCTTAGGTCAGTGCAACACAAGTGTCACCCTGCCTCAATTGCACCTTTTACAATGTATGTTAAACCTCCAGCTTGAGTCTTTTGCAGGTGGCGTGGAAGGGGCTGGCATTGTTAGCTGGCTCCATTCTACAGAAACTCGCCTTTGCATCTACCAAGTGCCTGAACCCATGTGGGTTGCCACCACATCTGGGCGCCTTACAGGGCCTGCTGCAGTGTGGTTTACCAACTGGGCAATCCAAGAGCCAGATATCATGTGGGCAACAAATCAGGGACACCACCAAATCCTGTTACAGTGAAACCTTTTCACCCATTGTAGTGAGAAATTCCCTCCTGGTCATCAAACAAACAGGATCTTTCCCCAAGTACCTTGCAGCTTGGCAGCAAGCCCTGGCTGCTGCCCCAGAAGCTGTCATCAACAGAAATGTCATGCTGCTTACTCTCATAGTCAGTGAGCTCAAGCCTCATATTTGCAAGTGGGTTCCCGTGGGGCGTTGTACCTCCATTAATGACTGCTATAAGGCCATTGTGGAGGCCAAAAATCAAGCTTCAATGGGGTTCTGTAGGTCCAACAACACAATCCCTCAGTCTCTTCCTGTACCTGGCAGTGCCCACAATCAGGTGGGCCGCTGCCAAACCTGTCAGCAGTAGAATGGGGCTAAGTGCTCCTGCAAGGAAAAGCTCCAGTTAGCTCAGATTGAGGACCCGGGAAAAGCCTGGGGGTTATAGATACAAGAGATTCTGCAACCCTGATTGGCTCCCACTTCCAATCTCTTCTTGCTGAAAACCCCTGCAACTATAATGTGCACAAATTCAATACCCTCAATGTATTCCTGTAAAGACCCAACAATTGGGGGAGAATTTTAGCAAAATAATGTACCAAGTTGGTCACTTGGAACCCAGTGAGCGCGATCATAATGGGATAGACTGTCATCATCCATCAAAAGACTTTTGTGTGTACATTATAACGTCCAAAATTACTGGCAAATTACGTGAGTACGTAGTATATAAAGGTATATATAGCTACAGACTGAGTGGAGTGGGGCAAAACCAGCGTGGGCCAGGAGTACTGATCAGAGGAGTTGAGCTGCGCTGGCTCCTTGTAAAAGTACTTGCCAGTTGGATTGTTGAATGGCCCATGTGGCAGATAGTGTTGGTGGTCCCCAATCCCTAGGCAGGCTGTAAGTACAGCTGAGAAGATAAGATGGTTCATCTTCTAGTCCTGGGGAAGGGCAGACAAAGCTTAGTGTCTTAACTTTCTGAGAGGTAAAAGTTTTGTTTGATTTATGTGATAACAATTGAGGGGTAATTTGCTCAATGATAGCACAAACTATCATCAAGTGGTTGGGCTTTATTATATACTATCAGCTTTGGTGGGGCATGAATAGTGAAAAACATTGAACAGGGAACCCCAAACACTTGGTGTTGTCTGGAATTCCCTTTTGGGATTGGGATTGGAGAGGTTTGGCAAGCAATGAATTGTTGATCTCTGACTTGCATTTCCCTGGAGTTTCTTTAGGTACTTTCATGCACCCAAATTCCAATTCTGTAATCTCTGCATTAAATTGTTTGCAGGGCAGCCTGTCAACCCCGCCCAAATTTGATAGATTCTAAATTGGGACAGCACTTTCCCCTATTTTTAGGGTTGGAGAAATTGCCTTTTTGGGCTTCCTTTTGACGATTTCCTCATCTGGCAGGGGTAGACAGGCCTGCCGTGGGGGTTGCTCTGTCCCCTGCTGGCTAGCTGGCTGGCGGGGTGGCAGGAGTGGGCAGACAGCTGCGCGGCCTGCGGCGGGAGTATAAAAATCAAATTTTAAATTTTTAGAATTTTTAAAAATCTGGTTCATCCAGCGGCTGTTTTGCAGCAGTTTCCCCAATCAGGGGGAACTGCTGCAATTTTTTGCTTTGATCTGTGATTTCAAAAGTGCACAAACTTTTGTCTTGCAAAAGTTTGTTATCAGGAATATTCCTGGTAATTACAGGTCCATAGTGACAACTACGTCCTCCAAGAAAGTCATTCCTCCAATAAAATCACCTGCTTGGCCTACCCCTTCTGTTTCTGTGGGAACACCCACAAACTTTTGGTAGACACTGGGGCCAATCACACTTTGGTCAACCAGGAATTTTCTGACTCCCAGCAGCCAGACCAAGTACCCAGCTGATTCAAAGAGTGAGGGTAGCAGACTATTGCAGAGTGACAATCTCCCATGAGACAGTACCCTTCTCTGTGAGAATGGGGAACATCCAGGTTAAACTCTCTGGGAAAATCATGGAAGGCCTCAGCCACAACATCATTTCTGGCCTTGACTGGCTCCAACACAACCACCCATATATTGACTGGGATACATCTGCAATTGCCCTCAACAGAAATGGGGTGGCTTCCAGATTTACCCCCATCAAAATGAGCAAATTACTCCACAACACCATATTTTTCAGGCTCACAGAAACGGTTACATACAACTTCAAGGGTGGAAATTATTCTTTAATCAGTGCTCAGTTGAAGCCATCTGCTCTGAAACCACTGCGGCCCCTCCCTTGACCACCACACCTCCACCAGCACTTGCAGCACTCCTCAAGGAGTACAAGGACACCTTCAGTGAAACATTAGACCAGTTGTGTTGTGAATGCTGCTATTCACCGTGTTTCAATTTCGCCTTTGGTGGGCTATTTGAGGACAAATTGCTTGCTTTTGCTTTTGCCTCTCAAAATGAGTTGATGACTGAATCAGGAAATACAATTGTTTGGTTTCTTGATCCTGCGCAACTCACTTTCCCCACTAGTGCTGGTAGCAAGTGATCCTACCGTCCATGTACTGTTTTGTGGTAAAGCTACACAGTATATATTCCCAATATTTATACCCAATAAAATTTAAGTTCTATTCACATTTTTGTCTTTGTGTCTTCTGTACTTCCGCGCCTCTCTCTAGCCACAACTAGTAGAGATTATTCTTCCAGGGCCGCAAGGTAAACACATTTGCCTTCCCTGTCATCTAACCAAGACTTAGTATGAATCCAATCCTAAGGTTAGGATTTCCTGTTGTGTGTCTGTGCCACGCCTCAGAACACAACAAGTTGCCTCCTCCAAGAGAAATATACATGCTGTCTAAGTGCAAGGGTTGCTGCACAAGACACGTCCCCTTTATTGCTTGACGCCCAAGGAAGATTAAACTCTCTGTCAACACCTTGTGGAAGCACTCAATAAGGGCTTCATCCACCCCTTCCTCTTGCCATAAGGAGCTGCAGTCTTCCTCATAGCTAAGAAGGATGGGTCCCTTTGATTGGTAACCAACTACTGTGCCCTAAACAAGGTGACAGTCAAAAACAAATACCCCTTACTTCTAATTGACAACCTGTTTGACACACTTGCAGGTGCAAAGGTCTTCAGTAAGATTGATCTCACTGCGGGGTACAACCAGGTCTGCATTGCACCAGGGGACAAGGAAAAAACTGCCTTCTGCACACACTACGGGTTGTTTGAGTGTTGGTAATGAATTTTGTAATGACCAACGCTCCCTTAACCTTTGCCATGTTGATGAACAAAGCATTTGAGATTTTGATTGGAAAATGTGTTGTTGTGTAACTTGACAACATTATTGTCTTCAGTCAAGATCAAACCACACATCTTCAACACCTTTGTGCTGTCCTTGACACCCTTCATAAAAACTAGCTAAAAGCTAAACCCTCCAAATGCAAATTCCTCAGGTCAGAGCTCTTGTTCCTTGGGCACACCATCTCTGCCCAAGGAATAAAGCCTGAGCTTTCCAAAATTAAGGCAAGCACAAGCATGTCACCCTCCACTGATTTGGGTCAAGTGCATACATTCTTGGGCATTATTGCATATGTTCAAAAGTTCATCCCCAACTGCAGAGAGCTAATTGCACCTCTCACTGAGCTCTTAAACACAAAACAATGCTTCCACTGGAAACCTGTCAGAGATCAAGCCTTTGAGACATTGAAGCAGAGACTTGCAACTGCAACTGTATTGCAATTCCCCAATTGGAACCGCCAGTACAAACTTGAGACTGATGCCTCTGACAGGGCCATAGGGGGTGTCTTAAGAGTGGAAACCAATGAAGGTGTCTTCCTTCCTGTGGCCTACAAATTCAGGAAGCTTACCAACTCAAAGTAACACTACCCCATACATGACAAGGAGTTAGCAGCAATTGTGCACTGCGTCAAGAAATGGCACTGTTACCTGGAGGGTGTCACCTTCCCCCCCCGTCCTGTCATGGCCTGCCATGACATGGTAGCTTCAAAAAGTCACGCTTTAAAAAATTGGGTTAATAAAACTATATCTTGCCATCAGAAAGCCACCTTGATGATCTCCCTAGGTACCCTAGATCAAAATTTATGGCAATTTAAAGAGCCAAGTTTAAAAACCCTGTCAACATGTCCCAAAATGGTTGCAAGATGGGATTTCAAATCAAGACAAGCAGCAATCAGTGAGTGGGCAAATCCAATTATATCTCAGCTTCCAGTGATCAGTTTTGGACGTTCTTATCCTCAAATAAAAGCTTCAGATAAGGAAAATCCTGCTGAAGTATTTTTAGATGACCAACTGAGGCAAAGCGCAAAGTTTGGATATGGCCAAAGGAATATGATTAGAATTAGTCAGCTGATGTCTCAAATTTTTAGCATGACCCCCCAGATAGAGAGCCAAGGACCTTCAGGAATAATCTGGAAGAATCTCAAAGACCAATGGAAATGGTATAAAAAGAATACAGATCCCTTTTTCCCATTGTGATCATTCTTGGTCTGAATAATAAATAAAGGACTTCTCTTAGGCTATAGTTTAAATGGATCAGAGTTAGGAGCCCTTGGGCCCTGTCATGTCCTGACAGATCACAAGTTGCTTCAGTACTTCAATACACAGTCACACTTAATGCAACACCAGGAAGGCTGGATTAAGCGCCTTTCCCCTACCAGTTACACATTAAATACAAGCCTGGGAAGGAAATTATCACAGCCAACGCCCTCTCCAGACTGTACATAGCGTTCATCACGGGAGACAGCAGCTTAGATCCAGACTAGTCAATGCTCTACCTACTTCCTGATGCTACTTTTTAAAAAGGTCTTAATTCCGTGACTATTTCCAAGATTAAGGACAACAAGAGCCAGTTCACCACTGACACTGGTAACGTCTGCTGCTGGGCAGAGACAGATGAGAAGACGCCTTATATTCCCACCACACAGTGAGAGGATACCATACTACACTACCACCACACCTTGAGTCACATCAGAGGATGTAACCTCTTTGAAATCATGAAGCGTAAGGTTTGGTGGCCCCATATGCGCCAAGACATCTTGGACCTTCTCAAAGCATGTGTGTTGTGCAAAAAGAACACGTCTAAACCTGCTCCTCCCAAGTCTGTCTTACCCATTAAAGCCATGGAACCTTTTGAGCAGTGGCCCCTCAACATTGTGAGACCCCTTCCCAAAGACAGACTAGGTAAGAAGTACATTATTACAGCCATCAACTAATTCACCCGTTGGCCAGTAGCGTGGGCAACTACCAATCATACCGCCACCACCATCACTTGCTTCATTGGCAAGGAAATTGTGGTCTGCTTTGGGCAGCCCAAACGTCTTATCACAGATGATGGATCTGAGCTTGTAGGGCAGGTCATGAAGGCATATTGCGCCAATAATGCCCTCCAATAAGTAGTCACAACTCCCTACTATCCCCAAGCCAATGGACGCATAGAGCTCCTAACTGGTTTGTTGGTCCAACTGATTGCCAATTTCTCACAGGAGCACCCCAATACTGCGTGAACTGAACACCTGCCCACCACCCTACTCATCTTACAAGCAAGAATTAACAGAGGCACTGGGTTCAGCCCCAGCACCCTGGCCTTTGGAACCCCTGATAGTTTGACAGGTGTAGAACAAGGGAAATTACAATCCATGGTTCCCAGGAAATCTCCTTTGTCCACTACTCCCTCCCTGAGTCAGTAGCGCGCCAAAGCCTGAGACATTGAACACAAGCAAATTGTGGGGACTAAACACCTAGAGGCAAGGTACGCTGTAGGTGACCCTGTCTATGCCCTCAACCCCAATTCAGCCAAATTAGAACCCAACCACTTGGTACCCTTCAAAATAGCTGTGGTCTATGATAACCACACCTATCAACTTAAAGATGCCCAAGGAAACACCAAAAAGCTCCACCATGATTTCTTGTGCCCCTGCTGTGCCATCCACATGCAAAATTTGTTTGTGCAGACCTGCCCAGATCTTCTATAGACTCTAATACTGGTGTCTGACAACAAGCAGGGAGCAAGGGGGGTGTTGCAACCAAGTTTCCCTCCTTGCCTGCCAATGTATTTTACATTACACAGGAGGCGCTTGATGAGTTGCCCCTAGATACATCTAACAGTATTAATCAATCTGATGGCAATATCAAATTGCAGGCACTTTCTCCTAATTGAAGTGCACCCATTTGACTTTGCTGATCCCACACAAGTTATTCCTTGGCTTTGAACCTTACATGAAATCTGCCACTGTGCCACCCTCTGTGTCCTGGTGGCTTTCCCCATATGGTATATTTGTCACAATATTCTACAATAAAGTACATCTTACTCTATTCATTCTTGTCCTTTCTATTGGACTGTTGTCTTCCCCAATCAAATACTGAGCTCTCATTGGTTCAGTTGCAACATGAGGGCTATTGCTTATACAGCAACAACATATTCAGATCTTATATCATAAAAAGAATTATGAGAATAAAGAATGCCCCTCATTATTTGTCACCAACAAGGTTGATTCCCTGAAAAATCCTCCTGAATATCATTAGAATACTCCTCCAAAAATCTGTTCAAGCGCCTAATAGAGTGGTACTTGATCACCAAAATTTCCCCAAAGTTGAATATGCCCTCCTCAGATATAGCTACCCATGTCTCATAAAAATTAATGACCCCCAGTAATCCATGTCTCACACTTATTGTCAACTTATCAGATTCATAAACAACAAAGGAAGAGATAATACCATCCCAGTTAAAAATCATAAAAATGAAAAGGATTTAATCATTGATGGAGAATTCAAGTATATAAGGTCTTTCCCAGAATAGTGCAAGGCTGTAAACTAAAGCGTGCAAAGCGTTTGAGTTAAGGTTTAAGAGGTGCAAAAAGGTAGAAACAGTCTGTAACATAACTTTACAGAACCTGGCTAAAAACTTGTACAGTAGTTTTAAAGATATGGCAACAACCAAAAATTCTTCAGATTTAAACAAAATGATTTCAGATTTGAACAAAATCCAAGTTGCATGAGATTCAGGATTCAATTAATTTATAAAATTTCAGTTAATAAATGAACTGTCAAACAAAAAAACAAAATTTCACTAGCCCATTATACAAAATTATATCAAACATCAAGTGGTGTAGTTCAAACCACAAACAAAATGAACTGACTCAACAAGTGAAATGGATGGATGCTGTTCTGGAGTATATTATAATGCAATCAGGATTCATATGAGGCACCAACAGAAGGACCAAAATGGAACAATATTTGAGCAATCTAGAAGCAAGATTCCACAAGCACAAAACAAAATGAACTCACACAAGATGTGTAGTATGAGCAGCCTAAAATAGAAATATAACAGTTTAACAGCCAATCAACAGCTATCCAATTTAGGAACAGAGGCATTTTTATTCATTTTCATGGATCCTGATCTGTATGAAATGGTTTTGAGAACCTTTCAAATATGGGCTCAAGATTACAATAAAAATAAATCATTAAATTTTAAATTTTCTACTTTTAGTGATTTTATCCTAGGTTTTTTACAATGGTTTTTACTAGCAACATCTTCAACAGCACAAGCAGCCAAGCCAGCTTCAATAGAGGCAAAGCTCAGAACGTGGATGCACCTGTTTTCACTCAAGCCTTTGAGGCGGGTAACAAGGAAGCTGACCTGTACCTGACCACCAATCCCTATGTCTTTGACTTTTACATTAGTCACACAGTGTCTAGCTCTGCTCCTGCTCCCGTACCCACCCCCACACAAGCTTCCTGTCAACCAACCAATCAGGATGACAACCTTGATTTGGAACAACTTCCTGCCACCAGCCAACCTGCCCCCCTACAGCCAATCAGGATTCAGCTCCCCCAGTCCAGTGCCCTAAGCGACAAATCATCACTGCCCAAATTCTTCAGGAAATTGTGGCACTGAATCTACAGGGTCTGTCCTGGGAACAGATTGCCGCCCAGTTTCAATTTACCCAAGCTACTATCATGCAGGAATTCAACAACCTGATGAACAGGGGGAATCTGATTGGGACAGCCAAGAAGCCCAAGAAGGCCCCCAAGTCACAAATATCTGAGGCATACCCAATCATGCTTGACCTCACCCAGCGGGATCCCAAGCATCCCTTGACTCAGGTCCAGAAACAACTTGCGCACCATGGCATTTGGGTGTCTGAGTGCATGGTGCAGCTCTGATTGTATGGGAAGGTGGCTTCTGTACGGGTTCTTACCAATTTTGCCGGCAACCAATGGGATGGCGCTGAGGATTCCCTGTATGATCCTACCATTGAATCCACCCTGGTTTGTTGCTTGACTAGTCTGTCAGATGATGTCATGTTTGTCTTGTATTATAAGCTATCAATAGCTTTTGACAATTTTGGTGAGCAAGAAAAAGCCGCTGCCAATAATAGAAGGAAGAAGGTCAAGAAGGGGACGTTTATTGGTGCATTTCTGGCTATTTCAGCCAAGGGTTTTGCCTACTATTGGACAAACCCAGATTTTATCAATGGCTACTTGTACAGCCACATACTCAGTGGATTACTTGACTCCTGGGATGGCTAAAATTCAAAGCATCAGGTTTTCTTGAGCCACCAGATAGAGGGTAGCTCCACTGCCCTTAACGCCATCCAGCAACGCAGGCACCAGGCCTCTGTGTTCCCAGCTGGCCACGCAGACATTCATCTGGCTGATGTTGTCTTCTTTAACATAAGAGATACACTACAGGAGTGCCGCCCTCAGGCTTTCAACAACCTCTATCTTGGGGTCCTTGACCACAATTTTCTCTTTGGCTGCCAAATGGTGGCTGACTTGTTTTCCCAAATTGTCTTTCATGTGAACATGGGCAACCAATCACAGAAAGACAAGCGCCTTCCACCTTGGGCCACTGCCACCTACCAGCCCATCCAGCCAATGACCAATGAGGAATACAACAAGTGCTATATGGCAGCCATCACGCAAAATCCTCCTGCCTCCACCCCCCGCCACCAACACCCCTCACCTTCAAGCCCAACCCACCCAATCCCAGACCCCCAGGCCAGCACTGCCTCTACGTCTTCCTTCCTGCACTATTCTGCCTCCTAGGCATCACTCTTACCCGCCCCAATAAACCCCTGTCGCCAAACATTTTCTATTTATATTATCTTTATTTTGAATTTCAATTGTTCATGTTCTCTTTGTTTATAGTTGGATTTATTCTTTATTTTCAGCTTATTTCTATAAAATCATATATTTGCTATGCCATGTATCTAGATCCAGAACACAGTTATTTTAGTACCCAGACACAGCCCCTTGTGAAAATATTAACAACAATTTGATGATCAGCTAAATTTGAATTAGAAAATTATGTGTTAACTGCTTTTAGATAAAGTTGTTACTGATCCAAATTCAAAACCTTAATGATAAAATTTAAGCCAATCAGGAGCAAAGTGATAAAGTGATTGTTGTGACATAAAGGGTGATTCATTAAGGTTTTGAATTTGGATCAGTAACAACTTTATCTAAAAGCAGTTAACACATAATTTTCTAATTCAAATTTAGCTGATCATCAAATTGTTGTTAATATTTTCACAAGGGGCTGTGCAAAGCGCCAAAAATAATATGGTAATCAAGGAAACAATGCCAACACAAAGCAAAAGACACATATTGAGTTGAGCGTAAAACATATACACAATGGGTAAAAAGATGGGATAATGTAGTAAATAGGAAAACAAAAAGGAATAAGCAAAGAGGCAACAATATCAAAATAATACAGAATTTATTGGGGCAAAAGCTATAAAATCATTTGAAAAGGTTAGTAAAAAAATCAATGAGAGAATTGGAGAACCCTTTGAAGGATCTTGACTTGGCAATTACCAAAATCAAAAACATTGACTGCAAGGTCAAGGCAAAAGTCAAGGCTGCTGTCCTTACAGGGGACAAAATTGACAAGGTGTCCACAAAGGCCCTAATGACAAAAATACCAGACACCCCTGAGAAGACCATTGTGTATCTTCTCAACATCCAGAAGACAGTGGTTGAGGGCCTGCAATTTAAGGCATACAATCTTTCTGCACTGTCTGTCTGGGTTGACGGCCCAGAGATGTATGAACATCTCAAACCTGCCAAGAGTGCCAGAACAGAGGATAAATAATTGCCTGTACAACTGCTTGCGCCAAAAATGGCCAAGCCTGCTGAAGTGGCTGGCAAGGAAGAAACACGTGAAGGTAACATAAAAAAATAAAATTAACAAAAATTTGTAAATACTTACCCGTTTTTTAGAGAACATAGATGGTGAACTCTGTCAAGTCCTGGTCCCCTTTGTCCTTGCCACATTCTACGCCAACTACACCACTCATGTGACCAAGCAGCTGTATCTGTCCCCCCTATATTGCAGGAGCTGGAGGTCTGTATCCACGGGTCTTTTCCAATGTTGCGGGAGGCATTGGCTGGGCTGACACATGGCAAGGGGGCATCTTAGTGGGCAGTTACTGCCTACAAGGATGCCTAACTGGTCTGCCTGGACCCGGTGTCTCTCAGTAGAGTTTACTGTGTAAACTCCATTGAGCTTGTTTGGGACGTCCTGGCAACGCTCCTATTCAAGAATATACCGGAGATGGGCTGGGCCCATGCAGCTGCTTGCTTCTGCTACCCCTTGGAGCACACAATTTCTTACCTGCTGGACAACTTTAGGCGCGCGGTGGGAAAATTGGCTGTTGCAGACGCAACAGCCGTCAAGAAGACGAAATTCCTCCTTGCCAACTTTGGGTTGGCCTGGAGTGCCAACGAGACGGGGTTCCTTTCAGCCATGGAGCTGACCTTTGCAAAGACCAAGCATGATAAGAAGATCAGTGTGGTTTTCAATAAATTATGCAAGTTTACGGAAGCCTTTGCTGGGCAAAGGCTTCATCTGGTGGTTTACCTCAGATATCTCTTCTACTTTGGAATGGGCGCCAGCGTAGAGGATCTTGACGGGGTCCTTCTAGTAATTGACAAGGCCAGGCTCTCCCTGGACAGGAAGAAGGTCCCCCGGGTATGACTCAGTGGATCACATCATCCAAGACGCCCTGGTCCTGGCTGGTATCTACAGGTTTGCAGCCCCGCCAGAGAAGCTGCTCCTCCATTTGCACCTGACCCTACTCCCTTACACCAGCAGGTGGGAGTTTTTTAATAAGGGTGTATCCACTGTCCACAGTGTGGCAGTGGAGGTTGTGCGCCACCTTCATTGCAGGGTGGGTAAATACAGAAGAACTCACTACAGGCTCTCTTAATAAATTCTCTCTTCCAAATAATTCCATTGCAATTTTTATTATTTTTATTAAAATAAAAAATTTTAATTCTTTTTTTAGCAAACAAGATTTGCAGAATATATCCCAGAGAAGGTCTTAATAAAAGCATAATAATATATTTCAATAAAATCTACTTCTGATTTGTACACATTACATTTAACTTTTTTTGATTATTATATTTATTTGCCAAAAGTGATATTAATGTGTTTGTGTAATCCAGTATCAAGTGTTTGGGATACCATTAGATGACACAATAAAAAAATGATTATAAATAAATTACTAACCTTCATTGATTTTCCTGCTGAATGTGATTGTGGGCTTGGAAGTATCTAAATATAAAATGATAATTAATAAATCTTGAATAGTAAATTAGAGAATATAAAAAATTGGACACACTAAGCCTTTAATTGATTGGCTGTTTGGCTAGGCATGCAGGGATTAACAAATCAGCGTGGCCATAGAATTTGGCCACGGTCTCAGCTGGGAGGGTGTGGATCCTGGCCTGCAGCAAATTAAAGAGGTCCTCGGTCCCAGTTGGGGTTCCTTGCTTGACAACTTGCTTGAGCCACCCAAAGACTTCCTCAATGAGATTTAGGGAGAGCAAATAAGCAGGGAGGAAGAGAAGGCGCAAATTTGCTGTGGCTAATTGCTGGGGGCCCACTGTGCTGTTGGTTTCATTCATTGGGAATTCCTAAAGAATATCAGCCACCTTTTGGAGACCAACATTGTCCAGCACAATGACATTGGTGAAGCCCGGGCTTGTGCGCCTCAGGTGCTCCTGGACCAATTGTAGAAATGATAGAAAGGTACAGCTGTTGTGGGAGCCCAGTATCATTTGGTATAGCTTGACCCCCTTTGGACCAAGGAGAGCCACCATTGAGTAGGCTGTGGCGCGGGCTGCAGCACGCTGAGCCATCCTGTCATTGGAGCCTTTGGGAACATAGCCATATGCATTGCACATTGACGAGGCAAATGCCAATTTGTCAACATAGTAAAATTTGAACGTCCCCTTGCCTTTGAGGGCAGTGTACACCTCTGCATAGTTTTTTGGGTCTCAATGTTGGTTGGGCTATTCCAATTGTACAGAGATACCCCAAGCTTTTTCCAGGAAAAGCGCATCTTTTTCAGCAGATGGTAGTAAAAGGAAATGGAAGCCTTGGTCCCAAAAGTGGACTTGACTATTGCCTGTATATTTGCCAGTTCAAGATGGCAGTCCTGGGTGATCCACTGGTGGATTGCCCATTTGTGCTCCTTGGTGAGCATAGTGAAAACACGCAAGGATTTAGCTGCGGCAAGGACTTGGCCAGTATCAATTAACTTGTTGAAGGTCTTGCTGGCGTACTTGGGATCCACCCCAACAAGGGCTGCGGCTGCCTTGTAATTGCCTAATTCACGCATTAGCTTAAGCAGGATGATGCGTTTAATGCTGGGGATGCACTTCTGAGAGGGCTTTTTAGCGGTGGGGATTGACTAGTTGGGATTGGGCACAACACATGGCATGGGCACCTTGGTGTAAAACGCAGCAACCTTTTTGAGCACCAACTGTCCCTTGTCAGTTCTTAAGAACTCAGGCTCCTTGTCATCCTCCTGATTGCCATCACTGATGTGGGGTTTGTAGCTAGTATCAAGTACAGGCTTCATCTTCTCCAGCATGGCTGATGGGACCAACTCTTGCTGGTACACAACGTCAAACACATATGAAGTAAGTTCTACCTCCTTGTTTCTAACTTTCTTTGTAGTGGTGACCTTGGTGGGTATCCGGGTCAGCTTTGGGACCCAAGGGTTGATGCTCCGCACCCTAGCAGCTTGTGCTCCTTGAACTGGCTGTGTCAGTGCAGCGTCACTATGGAACTCTTCTCTTCCGTCTCCTTCTTGAGTAGGCACTTGGGTTGCACTAACTCTATTCTTTGACCCGCAGGGGCAACCACAACTGCGGTGCACAACGGGTGTATTGGTACTCTATTGTTGTGTTCCTTCCATTTTGAGAATTTAATAAAGTATTAAATAAATTTCAATTAAGTTACTCCCTAATTTTAATTTTTGCTTTTGTCTGAATATGGATATTTAATTAATATTTTTTCCCACCCAATATCCCAATTATAGATTTTTTATTTCTTAATTAGTTGTTTCTGGTTTACAACGCCCATTTTATAATACCCAAAATAATTTCCACACATTTTCCCAGATTTACGCCAAATTAAGCACCCAATACAATATTTTTAAAATTTATGTTTCAGATCTTGTGTCTTATTTTAGATACCTTGGTATTATTCATGATTTCAATCCATTGCACACACTGAGTGAATGATTTTGTTTACATAGTGAGTTGCTATTGTGTTTTGTTTGCGGATTGAGTTTTGACTCACCTTGCTTTGATGTTTTTTGTCACCAATTCACATAGTAAACATATGTACACCAAAAGTCAACTCACACCATTTTGTTTGTGAATCAATGTATTTTGGATTGTATTTTGAATGGGTTTGCTTTGCGTGTGAGCCCTTTGTTGCTGTGTTGACTCATTTTGCCCATTAACAACAATAAACCCTGTTAACAGAGTGTATATTTTAACCTGAGAGTTGGATTTTGTTCAAATATGAAATCATTTTGTTTAAATCTGAGGTATTTTTGGTTGTTGCCATAGCTTTTAAAACTACTGTATTGAGTTACAAAAGGTGTAATGGAGTTCAAAAACCCCAAAAAAAGAATATGAAATAAAGTTTTTAGTAATGATCTATTAGTTACTAGAGAAATATTGATATTCTCCATTGGCAAATTGATACATATAATTATCAAAAGATTATTTAATTAAAAATAATGGATACACCAAGCCTAATGCTTGTTGTCTAACAACTTCCATTTTGAACTAAAAAAGTGTTATCTCTAAATAACCTTAAAAAATAATAAAAGTAAAGTTTTTTAAATTTGAAAGTCTTAAAAAAGTTAAGGATTGGTAAAATTGAAGGTAAGAAATCACTTAGAATTTTGGCTCAAAGCCTACTCTTATCAAGCTCTTTTATTTATAGTAAAAGGCTGTTTGCCTGTTGGTATGATTGGCAAAGGGGAAAAACAGCCAAAACGCAGGGGCAACTGGAGAGCTCAGGAAAAACATAAAAGAGGAGGGAAAACATGAAGCTCTGTAAGAGCAGCCACTGATCTGTAACGGCAAGGAGAGGGGAAAGCAGTTGTTACACAGCCCAAAGTGTGTAAGGTAACTTAAAATTATATTCAAATTCTAATTTTATAATAGAAAATAAAATGCTATTTGAATAGCAGGAAAAAAGAAAGACAACAGGGATTTGAAGTGTGAATCAAAAATAAACCAATGTAGTTAAATTAAAAATAACCAATTATTGACTTTCTACTCAAACTTCCTATTTGAACACAAGAAAAACAAGTAAAAATCAACTTCTAAAAACTAAAAAGCCTGCCCTTTGGGGCAGGGCATGACAAAGTATTCCAAGGATGACTCCCTCTTCTTACTGCATGAAGATTATTAGGAGATTGAAAAGAGCAAGGTAATTTATGTAACCAAGAGTCATCTGAAAGTACTTAAGGATCAGGAGTTATGGCTATCAGATACAACATTTTCTAGCTTCCCCAAGATCTTCAACAAGCTCTGGGTCATAAATGTGGAAGTAGAGGAGAGAGTGGTGCCTCTCATCTACTGACTCATAATTGAAACCAATTAATATAACTAAATATGTGCCTTAAAGATCATCAAGAAAGAGATCCAGAAGCTAGCTGTAATTATGGAGTCTTGCTGAAATTCCAAAGTGCTGATAAAATGGGGAATGAAAAACCAAATGCTGAAAACATTCAATATCTACTGAATTCTCAGCAACAAAATTTGAAAATGTTAAACTCCAATTAGAGGCATTTGGAAAAGGCAACCAATAAAAGCAAAGGCAAAAATAAAGAAGGCATAAACTTGAAGAGATGAGATGAATTTTACAAATAAATGATTTTTTCAAATTGGTTCAATCATTTCCTCAATTTTGGACTCAGGTGTTGCAACAAGCAGCACACAGACCTTAGGCAATAAAAAGTTGCCGCTGCAACTTACAAGAAGCTGTACAGGCATATAGGTGAGCAAAAGTTCAATTTTCATGGAGAACTTTTGGCCAAAAATTATTAACTGAGATTTTCAAATACTTATGGTTTTATTGAACTACTGGGGTAGTTCTGAGCTCCAACCCAGCACATATGGGTGTTTGGGAGGGAATATTGGCATCATCAGGGTAAAATTTATCAACTGAGCCATCCAAATTAACAAAATAATTATGACACCATATTTTGAATTTGGGGTCAAAAACACCAAATTATCTGATTTCTGGGTTTTAAGGCTTTAAGAGGCTTTTTTAGCTTTTTTAGCTTTTTCTGAAATGTTCACATGTTTGACCACAACCCACTTCTAGTCAATTTCTTGGTTGTTGTCCTTATAATGTTTTAAGGCCATCTTCTTGGGTCTGGTCTTTGATGTTTTGATTTTCAAGGATGGGCAATTCTAGATAAGATGAAACCATATATGTCATTTTCTCAAGAAATGGCTCAATTATCAAGTAAAAGGTGGCACCAAAAATTTCTTCCAGATATTATACTGGGATAAAAATTGAGTTCCAAAGGAATCAAGATCTTTGAAAGCCCCATGACTGACATGATTTGCAATGAATCTATGTGGTGCATCAATTAGGTATATAATGATTTTTCTTTATATTCAATAAAGATATCATTATCTTCTTTAATTTCTCCCCTTATTTTGTATCTTAAACTTCCCAGAAGTATATAATTGACATTAGTACTCCTTGACTTTGAGGTTGCCAATTCTATAGTATTAAATGAAATCTTTGGCTTTATAACTCAAGGATGCTACTTTTATTTTTCAAGCCTACCTTAATGTAAGGAATTACATTCCTTACACAAAAGAAAATAATCAGGAACATTTAATTACTATTACAGAGCCAAAGGAGACCAATGTGAGAGTTGCATTTTTAAATTTAAAAAACAGATTCAATAATCAATCATTTATCAAATATTGTGAACGTCTTAAAAATGTGTTCAAAATTGATAAAAAACATGAAATTGAATTAACACCAGAAACAAAAACAAATTTAAAACTTAAATAATATTATAAATCATATTATAATACAAGCTACCCAGATCCCAATCAACTACGCCAGTGACAATAAGAACATTACACCAGCAATTAAAGACTCTGGAAGATTAAATACATTAAATCAAGCCAAGCAGCAGGAAATCAAATACAGAAATCAATCCAAGGAATGACCAGGGGTTCCCAGCACCCAATCAGATAAGGATAATCAACCAAGCCAGGAAATACTATACATCTAACCCAAGAAAGTATTCCAGCCCATAGTAAGGAACTTAACTGCAGCCTACCAGTAAAGACAAACCTGACTTCTTGTCAGGAAGCCAGTCATAGGTAGAGGTGTTGGGCAGCTTGGGGTGAGGTGCAGCCAAGCCGGCGGGTAGGGCCCACCATAGAATGGGTGCTAACTTGATAATATAAGATACAGATTGCCCAAGTAAGGACCAGGGTCCGGAGTTGGGGATCATGGAATCCACCAATCCTGTCAAAGTAATGTAGAGTGCTCCAAACAGTTGGGTAGAGGTGGTCTTGGCTGTGTCAGTAGGTTCCAGTGGGTGGTCTGGTCTTGGGGTTAATGGTGGAGTCATGGGGACAAAGTACACTGGTAGGTAGTTGTACTTGTCTTTGAACAATAAGGGTGGTATCTTGACTCTCTTTCCTTTGCATCCAATGTATTCAGTACTTCTAGTCCCTGCCAAAGGGTCAGCAATGAGGATGGTTTCCAACTTGTACTCTGAATAGGCCAGGTTGGGGGGGGGTATTCAGTAAAGTGCACAGGTCCAAAGGGGGCTACCAGGGGACGGTATATGCCTGGGGCAATTTGGCAGATTGGTCTCGGGAGGGGGCGGCACCTGGTAGTCTACTTGACCGGAATTAAGATTGAAGATCACTAAGACTAGATAGGGTAAGATTTGTTCAAACCAAAGGTTCATAAAACTTTATTATCAAAAATGGCAATGTGGTCTTCACCATACCGCCAGGGTTTTATACCAAAGGACTTTGCTTCTTTGATTTTTGCAGGGTCCAGGTTTGCAGACAAGGCCCTGGCGGGGCATGGATCTTGGCTTAGAGTCTTGAGGGCTGGAGATCCAGGTAGCGCCTGCTCTGGTGAATAGAAGTGGCAATGCTTTGTTCTGCCACCACTGTTCACTATGTCACCTGAGTAGTTCAATTGTACTACCCTCTCTGGACGGAATTTTGGCAGTTGATGGTGGTCATTGGCAGAGTTAAAAATAGGTTTTGTTTTAACCTCCTTAAGGCAAGCTGCAACCTCTGCATAGGTTTGGGTCTTTGGTGGCTCAAGGTTGGCATCAATCTGATGATCATTTGGGGAATTGTCCTTGGGAGGCTGGCAGGTCTCAGAGTGACTTGTCAACTTGGGTACACAATTTAGCAAGTGGGCGGGTTCCTGTCCACTTTGTGTGACTTGAGTAGTCTTTGGAGGATCAGGGTTTGATTCCAGGGCTTCCAGCGTTGATTCCAAAGCTCCAGTATTGGCGCTGGGCAGGTTGGAAGTAGGTCCTTCCCCGGCCTCTATTAGCCAGGTTATATTTCCTTTGTCAGTATGGGTCTTCATTGGCACCAGTTTGGCAGCAGACTTGCAACTATTCAGGGAATCCTCTGTAGTAGGCCAGCAGGTCGCAGAGTAATTTATCAATTTGAGCCTATGACTTAACTAATTGGCGGGTCCTGGACTGTCCTGGAGGGTTTGATCCGCCTTCTGGGAACTGGGGCTCAACTCTTGGGTTTTCAATACAAGTATTGAAATGTCATCCATGACATCATCCCCTTCCCAGGAGTCCCTTCCTTCCTGGCCTTCTTCTCAAGGTATTGTCGGATTGCTAGTTGGGTGTTGGGTAGGTTGCTTAATGGTTCCCAGGTGCTTTCCTCAGGTGGGTATCCCTTCCAATTGACATAGTACTGGAGGGTTTTATAGTGGGTATGGTCCCCATGAACATATTCAACTTTGTATTCTTCAGAGCGTCCTACTTGTATAGGAGGGGGGTCAGTCTTGAGTTTCTGGTGGGGAAGGGAGTTTCCTTCTTTCTTGAATAGAAGCGCGCGGTGGAAGACGTTATGAATTTTCCACAAGGGGGGTAATTCCAGTTCAAATGCTACTTCACCTACTAGCTTGGTGATCTTGTAGGGGCCACTTTTTCTGTGGGCTAACTTCTGACAGGAGACAGTCAGGGGCATGTTTTGAGAGTCCAGATAGACTTCATCTCCTACTTTCAACGGTTTCCCAGGGGTCCTCTTTTTGTCCGCAAACGCTTTATAAGTCTGGACAGCATGGGTCAGATTCTTAAGACAGGTTTGTTGAGTGTTGTGTATCTGTTCAATCCAGGTTTGTCCTGACAGGTTTGTTTCCTTACTACCAATACTGGGGTCCCAGGATGGATTGAAGCCATAATTGGCTTTGAAGGGGGAACATTCCAGTAGATGCGTGGTCTTTGCTGTTGTAAGCATACTGTGCCATGGGTAGCATCTCTGCCCAGTTATCTTGATTGGTGTTGGCATAGCATTGTAAGTATTGTTCAAGTATTTGGTTCACTTGTTCAGTCTGGCCGTTGGTCTGTGGGTGGTAGGAGGTTGATACACAGTGTTTTATCCCCAAGTCCTTCATCACTTGAGTCCAGTATTTGGAGGTGAATTGGGGTCCTCTATCAGTGATAAATTCCCCTGGAGTACCATGTTGAGTTAGGATGCGGTTGTGGAAGTGTCCAGCTGTCTCTGCGGCAGTGCAATGAGTGGTGGTAGGTATGAAATAGGACATCTTATTAAACCTATCTACCATGACCAGGATGGCATTGAACAAAATAGAGAGGGGCAGTTCTACAATATAATCCATTGAAACAGACTGCCAGGGTCCTGCTGGTATATCTAGTGGTCTTAGCAGGACTTTGGGTTTGGATCTACAGGTTTTAGTTCTTCCACATGTCTCACAGCCTTTGATATAGGTAGCCACGTCTTTTTCCATTTGGGGCCAAGCGTAATTCTTCTTGATTCCTTGGAGTGTCTTGAGTCTGCCAGGGTGGCCGGCCATCTCTGAGTCATGGTAATTGATAAGTACTTTGGTCCTTGTTTCACCTTCTGGTACATATATTTGGCTGTGTAATAGCAGGGTGGATCCTTTCAGCAAAAATCTTTTCTTGTGGTGGCAGCTCTCTGGGTCTGAGGTCAAGTTGTCAATAAGTTCTGCTGAGTATTTGTCTTGTTTCTGCGCCTCAATTATGTCAGGTTTGTGAGCCATAATCTTCATGTACATCAGTTGAATGCCTAGTCTAGCAGGGTCAAGGAGTACATGTGTGTTGTAGTCTTTGGTTTCTGCAGAGGAAGGGGTCAGATCAGCTCTTCTACTCAGGGCGTCAGGTACCACGTTTACCTTCCCAGGCTTGTAGTCAATGGTCAAGGTGTAGTCGGCCAGTTCTAAGGCCCATCTGGCCTGTCTTTGGTTCAGCTGTCTGTGTTTAAAGAAATAAACCAGGTTCTTGTGGTTAGTTAGGACCTTTACTGGAAACTTGGTGCCACATAGGTATTGGCGCCAATGTTTCAAGGTCTTCATTATAGCAAGCATCTCCTTGTTGTAGATTGGGTAGTTTCCTTTGGTAGGCAGCATCTTCTTGGAGTAATATGCTACAGGATGTAGCATACTATCCCCTCCTTCCTGAAGAAGTACCCCACCCACCGCAAAGTCAGACACATTGGTTTCCAGCACAAAAGGTTTAGATGGATTGGGCATGACCAGGACGGGGGAAGAGGTGAAGGCAAGTTTCAGGGTCTCAAAGGCAGTGGAGCATTCCGGAGTCCAGGTAAAGGTGACCTTGTCAGAGCATAGGCGGGTCAGGGGCAGAGTGATGTGAGAAATTTTTTGGATGAAATCCCTGCAATAATTTGCCAGGCCCAAAAAACTTCTCATGTCTTTCCTACATTTGGGCATCAGCCAAGATGTTATTGCTTCTACTTTGTCCTGTGCCATTGCAAACCTGCCTGTCTTTACTATGTATCCCAGGAATTCAACTTCAGACTGGAAGAATTCACATTTCTTAAGCTTGGAGTGTAAGTTTGCTTGGGAGAGTTTTTCAAGTATAAGGTCCAGGTGGCACAGGTGTTCCTCATGAGTCTTGCTGTAGATGAGGATGTTGTCTAAGTACACAACACAAAAGTGGCCAAGATATTCCCCTAGGACAGTGTTAATCATCCTTTGGAAAGTGCTGGGGGCGTTGCATAGGCCAAATTGCATTACTAGGTATTTGTATAACCCATATCTGGTTTTGAAAGCTGTCTTGTATTTGCCCCCCTCCTTGATTCTGATCTGGTTGAAGGTGTATCTTAGGTCAATTTTTGAGTACACCTGGGCTCCATTTAGTACATTGCAAAGGTCATTGGCGTTGGGGATGGAGTAGCAGTTCTTCACAGTAATATCATTCAGCTTCTGGTAGTTCACGCAGGGACGCATTCCGCCATCCTTCTTTCCTACAAACAGCATCGGTGACAAGCAGGGGGCCTTTGACACTCAGATGAAACCCTTTTTTGTCATATCCTCCAAGTAAGCTTTCAGGGCCGCTTGTTCTCAGTGGTTGCAACTATAGATGGGGCTGTGATGTGGTTGGGTACCTGGTAGCAGGTCTATAGCGTGGTTGTAGATTGAGTGGCTGGGTAGTTTTGTGGCCTCTTCTTTGCTAAATACATGGTCCCACTTCTGCAAGGGGATAGGTAGTGACCCAATGCTGGGTTCCATCTTTATGGTTAAGAGTCTGTTGGTTGGGGTTCTGCCAGGACTCATACAGAACAGAACGGTGTCACAAGATTCAGGTTGTCCCAAGGTGGCAGTCTGCTCACAATAGTTTAGAATCAGGCCATGTCTGTCAGACCATGAGTCCCCCAGTACTAGAGGATGAGGCAATCCCGGCAAGAGGATCAAGGGAGTTGGATACACGTTCTGTCCAATTGTCAAAGGAAGTTCCTTTTCACACTTGTAGCCAGTGTCCAGGGAACTGTTTCCCATGGTTACTTGTGGGCTGCGCTCTGAAGCTGTTAATCCTAGTTCCTTTGCCAGGTTGGCGTCAATGAAGCTTTCATCAGCTCCTGTGTCAATAAAGGCCTCAATCTGGTGCGTGATTCCCATAAAGTCTATGGTCACTTGGATAAATTTATAAGATTGTGCAGAGGTGTTTATTTGTGCCAAGGATACAGGAGATGTATTCTTCTTAGGGCATGCTCTGGTCAGGTGTCCGGCCTCATGGCAGTAGAAACACAACCCATCTCAATAGTGGTGATGTAACTTGTCAGGGGACATTCCAGGTTGATTGGGCGTCATGGCCCTGCTGGCTTGGGCAGGGTACAAGTTCTGTCCTTCTTGATTTAGACTCAGGCCTTTGCATAGGGGCAGTAGTTCCTCCAGGCTCAGTGTAGGCGGGTGGTGCTTCAACAGGTCTTTCATGGCTGAATTAACTCCCTTTCTGAAGATAATGGCAGATAATTCATCTTCAAGTTGGGTGTGCGTCTTAAGTTTAAGGAGCTCATCAATATAGGCTTAGATAGGGCGGTTTGCTTGTTGGATCTCTAACATAGAGTTCAGCGCATATTATCTGGTGTCTTGGTCATTGCCAGTGCTCATGAGTTCAGCCTCAAATTTTGAATAGTCAAGGCAAAATTCAACATCTTCAGTGGTGGCTTTCCTGAACCAATCCAGTGCGTCTCCTGATAGCATGGCGGCCACCCCCAAGACTTTCTCAGTGCCACTGGGGTAGGCATTGGTGTTGGTTTGGAAGTGGAGGCGGAGGACTGGCATGGCTTGGCAAGCTTCTTCTAAGGTGAGTTTGCCCCATCTGGGGCATATCCACCTTGGTTGTGGTCTGGTTCACTATCACATTTTGCACTTGTGACGTGGCTGGGTTCTGGGGTTTTGCACCAGGTGCAGGGTCTTTCAATTCTTTGGCAGGTTGGTTCTTCATCCATGGGAGTATCAGAGAGGTAATTGCCTTATGGGTGTAATAAGTGATTATCACAAAAAAGAGCATATAAGTTGCCCCAAGTGTTAATAACATCTTGGGGCCCAGGTTACCATGTTTGTAAAAGATTGTCATAATATCAGAAAGCCAGTCATAGGTAGAGGCCTTGGGCGGCTTGGGGTGAGGTGCAGCCAAGCCGGCGGGTAGGGCCCATCATAGAATGGGTGCTAACTTGATAATATAAGATACAGATCACCCAAGTAAGGACCAGGGTCTGGAGTTGGGGACCATGAAATCCACCAATCCTGTCAAAGTAATGTAGAGTACTCTAAAAAGTTGGGTAGAGGTGGTATCAGCTGCGGCAGTAGGTTCCAGTGGGTGGTCTGGTCTTGGGGTTAATGGTGGAGTCATGGGGACAAAGTACACTGGTAGGTAGTTGTACTTGTCTTTGAACAATAAGGGCGGTATCTTGACTCTCTTTCCTTTGCTTCCAATGTATTCAGTACTTCTAGTCCTTGCCAAAGGGTCATTAATGAGGATGGTTTCCAACTTGTACTCTGAATAGGCCGGGTTGGGGGGTATTCAGTAAAGTGCACAGGTCTAAAGGGGGCTCCCAGGGGACGGTAAAATGCCTGGGGCAATTTGGCAGATTGGTCTTGGGAGGGGGCGGCGGCCTGGTAGTCTACTTGACCGGAATTAAGATGGAAGATCACTAAGACTAGATAGGGTAAGATTTGTTCAAACCAAAGGTTCATAAAACTTTATTATCAAAAATGGCAATGTGGTCTTCACCATACCGCCAGGGTTTTTATACCAAAGGACTTTGCTTCTTTGATTTTTGCAGGGTCCAGGTTTGCAGACAAGGCACTGGCGGGGCATGGATCTTGGCTTAGAGTCTTGAGGGCTGGAGATCCAGGTAGCGCCTGCTCTGGTGAATAGAAGTGGCAATGCTTTGTTCTACCACCACTGTTCACTATGTCACCTGAGTAGTTCAATTGTACTACCCTCTCTGGACGGAATGTTGGCAGTTGATGGTGGTCATTGGCAGAGTTAAAAATAGGTTTTGTTTTAACCTCCTTAAGGCAAGCTGCAACCTCTGCATAGGTTTGGGACTTTGGTGGCTCAAGGTTGGCATCAATCTGATGACCATTTGGGGAATTGTCCTTGGGAGGCTGGCAGGTCTCAGAGTGACTTGTCAACTTGGGTACACAATTTAGCAAGTGGGCAGGTTCCTGTGACGGAAATCACTGGATAATATGAAGCCATTTCTAAATGATGGGGAATTACCACCCAAATCCACATAGAATTGATGATTAACCACCAACGCGGCTTCAAGTATTTTTTTGTGAAATTTCCAATTGAAACTCCAGGATTAAGTAGAACAATCAATCCTAACCAGAGTAAACCAAGATAAATGACCTGGGAAAGCATCAATGCATCTTCAGCGTAGAATTATGGGCATTGAGAAGTGACACAATTTTCATTTTCCAGAATGGGGGGGAGGAGCTACAAAATTGGCTGGCATGAAATTAACATTTTGCAGTGCTGACAACAAAGTTCCAGATGCTGGGCCCCATCTTCCTGAAATGATTCTGTTCAGAATCAGATTGTACAGGATATACTGCAATAACCCAAGCACAGGATGCATTTTTAAAATTTAAAATTAGAACTTGGGATAATTGATTTTTATTGAGTAAATTTAGAAGGACTCAACTCTTAGAGTTGAAACAGGGAAAATTATTCAATATATATCAGAAAAATTGACTAAGCAATACCACCTGAGTCTTGATCTCCTATTTCTTTGGCATATTCTAGTAAGTATCTAGTCCAGGTTGCAAAGAACCCTTGTGTGACCAGTTTCTGACAACCATGCCAATTAATGAGCTTATATCAGGTGACCCTCATATTATGTTGATTTATCAACGTCAGTTTACAAGGGGGAGCTGGTTTCAGCTGGCATACTGGAGCAGCTGTGACCAATTTTTGATCAACTGTTTGGTTTAAATCCGTTAACTTGGTCAATTTCAATACAGGTTTCCCGGCCTTCCATGCCTTCTTACTTGGACAGACAATACCCGGCATTATGGAACTTACCATGACATTACCCTTTGCTTTAGCCCTGGGCACAATACCACCATCTGGGAGATGGGATAAAGAGAAATTCTTATGGGCAGGTGAGAGTTTCATTGTGGCAAGGGTAAGTTCAGGGTGTCCAATATCAGTGGGATTGCGCTTGTAGAACTCGTGGATCAGATCAGAGGAATTTGAACAATTGTAGTGGGGAACCCAGGAGTTTTCAGAATCAGGATAACCTTTCCAAGATACCAAATATTCCAAACGGCAACAATTCTTGCAGGAAGCTAGAATACAATTTAACTTGTACTCAGGTTCTCCTTCCACAAGAATGGGTTGGGAAGAGGGGGTCTCTGTTCCTTTGAAGGGAGTAAAGAGACATTCATGGAAGGTGTGGAAAATCTTGAAAGCAGGAGGTAAATCCAGCCAATAGGCAGAGGGACCAACCTGACGTTCTACCTTGAAGGGACCAACTTGCTTGGGACCCAATTTACGGCATGGAACTTTAAGTTTCATATTGCAAGCATTGACCATGACTAGATTGCCTGGCCTGTAAGTTGGACCTTCCTGGCGCTTGCAATCTGTGTATTCCTTGTAAGTTGCCACGGCGGCGGCAAGAGTAACTTGGAGCTCCTGATGGACCCTCTTCAATTCAGCGTCTTGATCAGTTGCAGCTTCCACGTTGCTAACCAAACAAGGACCCATGTTAGAAGAAGGATTGTAATCCACATTGGCATAAAATGGCGATACTTGAGTTAATGTGTGCGGGGCGTTATTATATGTGAACTCTGCCAGGGGTAGATTATCACACCAGTCATCTTGTTGTGCATTGGTGTAGCAACTTAGGTAGACCTCCAAACCTTGGTTTACCCTCTCCGTTTGTCCATCAGACTGGGGGTGGAAAGAAGTAGAGCAGCACAATTTGATACCAAGGATTCCAGTAAAAGCTTCCCAGAACTGAGCAATAAATTGAGGACCACAGTCACTTACAATCTCCATTGGGATGCCATGTAGAGAGAAGATTCTGTCCACAAATAACCTAGCAGTTTCCACTGAAGTAATTGTGGTTGAGCAAGGTACAAAGTGTGCCATCTTTGTGAAACAATCAACTAATACCATGATTGCGTTAAACCCATTGGAATTGGGAAGCTCGCCAATGAAATCCACCAACACATACGTCCAAGGGCCTGCAGCAGGCTGAAGTGGAACCAGTAAACCAGTAGTCTTATTTCAACTGGCCTTGGATCAAACACATATCAGGCAATCTTGAACAAAAGCGGCTACCTGCACAGTCAAACCTTTCCAGGAAAACTGGCGGCGGATAAGTTCCACTGTTTTGTTTTTCCCTGGATGACCAGCTGTTGGACAGGTATGATTAGCCTCCATGATTTCATCCTGAATAGTGCCTTCAGGGACCCACAAGCAACCTTAATGATATAGGACTGGACCAACCTTATGATAACCCTGAGGCTGACCTACTGGGTTTGCACATGCTAGCTCCAATAGCCTATCATAACCTTTGGACAAAGGTTGCAGAAACTTAACCATGGAATACAAGTCCAGGTCTGCGCCCTCAGCTAAGGACATGGTGGCCAACATAGCCAGTGGAGGTAATACAAAAGGCACCACAGCTTCGTCTGGAATCATAGTATGTGTGTTAAACTTGGCGTCTATACTAGCATCTGGGAGATGTGAGGAATTCCTGCTTAGAGCATTGGCCAAGTGATTGTCAGATTCCTTAATAAACGTTTAGCGGAACTTGTATCTTGTCAGATCACCATGCCATCTGGATTGGCAACCCAAAAAACCCCTGGGTTGTTGATAATATAGAAGAGCTTTGTGGTCAGTTCTTACTACAAATAGATGATGTGTCAACATGAGATGGTGGTGCCAATGCTTTAACAATTCCACTACAGCCAACAATTCCTTGTTGTAAATCATGTAGTTGTGTTCTCAAGCCTCCATCTTCCAGGAGAAATACCCTACAGGTCTCTCAATCCTGTCACTAGCCGTTTGCAATAGCACACCAGCCACAGTGTATTTAGATGCATTGGTTGAAACAACAAAAGGAAGCTCAGGATCCACATGTCTTAACACTGGGGAGGACAACAAAATAGCCTTGACTGCTGAGAAGGCACTTGCACACTCAGGCGTCCAGACTAAAGTTGTCTTTCCACTAGCCAAATATAAAGGGGCGGCCACCTCAGACAAGTGGGGAGTGAATTTCTTCAAGAACGTACACGTACCCAGGAAACTACAAAGTTGGGATACCGTCACAGGCGTAGCATACTCTCAAACCGCAGCTTCCTTGTCAGGGGCAATGGTGTGACCATCTTCAAAGATAATATTACCCAGAAAGGTAACCTTACGTTTAAAGAATTCACACTTACTCCTTTTGATGATCAAGTTTGCTTAGAGAATGCGCTCTATAACTGCTGACAAGTGGGCCTTATGGCACTCCTCATCTGGAGAAAACACCAAGATGTCATCCATGTATGAGATGGCACAAACACCTAGGAGATCTCCCAGGACTGAATCAATCAACCACTGAAAGCAAGCCAGGGCATTCTTCAATCCAAAAGGCATTACGCAGAACTGGAAGATACCCTTCTTGGTTCTGAATGCTGTTAACCATTCCCTTCCTTCTGCAATCCTGATTTGATTGAAAGCATTCAACAGATCAAGTTTTGAGAATACCTTGGCCTTCTCAACACATCTAGAGATCTGTGCTTCAAGAGGTAAAGGATAAGGATCTGGGATTTTAATTTTATTCAAATTTCTGTAGTCAACACAAGGACAAAGGGACCCATCAGACTTCTGAACAAACAATAACGGAGAGCAGATTGACAAAGCCTCCTTAAAAATGTAGCCTTTTGCCAACATGTCATGAGTCCACTCTTCCAAAAATGCATCTTCCTTCAAGGTTAAAGGGTAAATAGGAGACACAATTCTGATCAGATCAACAGTGACCTTAAAGTCAAAGTCAAACTGAGTGTGCTTGGGAAGGACTTTGCCTCTGGTGGCGTCAAATTCTGCAGATCAGGGTTGTAAACATGCCGGTAAATCCAAACTTACGGGGACAGGGACAGGAAACAATTGTATGGTCTGTGATGATTGCTCTGATTCAGACATATCCAACAGCGGAATACAAATAGTTATACCTGAGGAGTGTTCCACCTGTAGCTCATTTTTCTCCAATAAGGTTGATACATTATGATCTCTCCACCAACTCACTCCCAAAATGATAGGATACATAAGGGTAGGGCAAACAGAAAACCTTTTGGTAAAAGACTGGCCTGCTACTAAAAAAGTAACTGGCTTCTTCAGCTGGAAAGAGGGAAACATTTGACAATTTCCACCCCTAACAAGCATTCCCAGATGGTACTTGAGTTGTAGCAAGTCAGCAGTCTCCACGCTTGTAAAATTTTTGGAAGCACCTGTATCTAACAGGATAGCTGGCTGATAGATAGTCTGACCATTATCAATGCTACCATGAAACGAGAAGTAACCAGAAGTGGATTTATTTGAAGCAAAGGTAGCAATCTTGGCAGGGTCTTGTTTTTCATCAGCAGTATGGATGGCATCTAAGGAAGCAGGATGCTCCTGGAAGTAACGCTCAATCCTTTCTTGGACAGCAGCTGGAAGAACGGGGTTATCACAATCAATGGGAACAAGGGGCAACTCTTTGGACGTAATAACGGAAGATTTTGCAGGTACAAGGTGCTGAAGCATTGCCAAAGAACTATCAGGAACAGACACTACAGGGGCCTCCTTTACATCACTGGGTCTGTTCACCATTGCCAATTGTAGTTGAGACAAGCTAGGGGGAGAACAATCTTGGCTTTGGTTGGAAGAAACTACCAAGGATCAAGGACCAGAAAACCAAGATTGCGCAGCAGGTTTATCCTCAATTACCAATGTACCTTGCTTGGAAATAGACAGATTTGAGACCAGAGAAAGAATTTGGCTTACCAGGGCCTCAGTTATGGTTAACAGGGAATCCCAAACTGCCAAATTCTGGGCAGTCTGGTCAACTGCTAACCACAACGCTGAGAGTTTGTTCACCTCGGGAACATCAATTGTACGGCAATAGGTAAGAAACTGAGGAAGGATTACAAAAGCGGAGTTGTATCCTGACGGAAGGCGTACAGCTTACAATATACTTTGAGCTCCTCAATAGATACACACAAATTTTTTAACAAAGGGTATAGAGATGCACTCTCAGTTAAAACATGTGGACTGCGCTCCACCGCGGACAACAACCATTCTCAAGCATCTTCAGAAACCTTTGTCATCACATGGTAAACTTGGGATTTGTGACTAAGGCTTGAACTGGAATAGAATGATAATGCTGACAAAACTTCACGCAAAATTTCATCAGTGGGTGGGGCAGGAAAATAATCTGGACGCCAAAATGACATGACGCGACGGAAATAGGAAACAGAGGATCCAGTCTCTACAACTGCAACCGGAGATGGAAACCAAAAATTAAAGAAAAGCCCAAACTGAAAACTCAGAAATGAACTGATGCAAATAAACATGGTAAGTGCAGATATCTCAACAGAGCAGGAGAAAAGAAACACAAATTCATGACAAACTGCTTCCAAAAACTCAGACGTAGAAGAGTTGAGTAATGTGACAGAAATCACTGGATAATATGAAGCCGTTTCTAAATGATGGGTAATTACCACCCAAATTCACATAGAATTGATGATTAACCACCAACGCGACTTCAAGTATTTTTTTGTGAAATTTCCAATTGAAACTCCAGGATTAAGTAGAACAATCAATCCTAACCAGAGTAAACCAAGATAAATGACCTGGGAAAGCATCAATGCATCTTCAGCGTAGAATTATGGGCATTGAGAAGTGACACAATTTTCATTTTCCAGAATGGGGGGAGCTACAAAATTGGCTGGCATGAAATTAACATTTTGCAGTGCTGACAACAAAGTTCCAGATGCTGGGCCCCATCTTCCTGAAATGATTCTGTTCAGAATCAGATTGTACAGGATATATTGCAATAACCCAAGCACAGGATGCATTTTTAAAATTTAAAATTAGAACTTGGGATAATTGATTTTTATTGAGTAAATTTAGAAGGACTCAACTCTTAGAGTTGAAACAGGGAAAATTATTCAATATATATCAGAAAAATTGACTAAGCAATACCACCTGAGTCTTGATCTCCTATTTCTTTGGCATATTCTAGTAAGTATCTAGTCCAGGTTGCAAAGAACCCTTGTGTGACCAGTTTCTGACAACCATGCCAATTAATGAGCTTATATCAGGTGACCCTCATATTATGTTGATTTATCAACGTCAGTTTACAAGGGGGAGCTGGTTTCAGCTGGCATACTGGAGCAGCTGTGACCAATTTTTGATCAACTGTTTGGTTTAAATCCGTTAACTTGGTCAATTTCAATACAGGTTTCCCAGCCTTCTGTGCCTTCTTACTTGGACGGACAATACCCGGCATTATGGAACTTACTGTGACAGTTCCTGTCCACTTTGCGTGACTCGAGTAGTCTTTGGAGGATCAGGGTTTGATTCCAGGGCTTCCAGCGTTGATTCCAAAGCTCCAGTATTGGCGCTGGGCAGGTTGGCAGTAGGTCCTTCCCTGGCCTCCGTTAGCCAGGTTACATTTCCTTTGTTGGTATGGGTCTTCATTGGCACCAGTTCAGCAGCAGACTGGCAACTATTCAGGGAATCCTCCATAGTAGGCCAGCGGGTCGCGGAGTAATTTACCAATTTTAGCCTGTGAATTAACAGATTGGCGGGTCCTGGACTGTCCTGGAGGGTTTGATCTGCCTTCTGGGAACTGGGGCTCAACTCTTGGGGTTTCAATACAAGTATTGAAATGTCATTCATGACACTTCTTCCGGTATTAAAGCTGCAGCTTGCTGCAGTCTTATAAAGCAATACTTCACCATTGACTCTTACAGGACCTATTGGTAACTAATATTTCACTTTCCCACTTTCACTTCAGTATTTAAGCTGAAGTTCCCCTCCCAAGCAAATCACTCCCACAATATTATTCCTTTCAAACATCCTCAATAAATCCTATATTTTCACTCTCTAACCAATTAGTAGATAATTGAGATTATTTCCAACAACATGAAATTCCTCCTCCTTGTGTGGTTTTTTGTATGTTAATAGGGTACAACCAGGCAAATGTGAACTTTGAAACTCCAGAGCTAACACCAACTGACAAATCTGAGGATTCCATCTGGTACCAATTTGGTCCACACCACTGCCACACCCCTTATGTCAAAACTGCTCAATTCCCTCCTATCATTCATTGCAAGGCACCTTGGTTGGTCTTGGGATACACCAGTGTATATTACTTGTTAAATCACTTCACTCCTGTAAGGTCTTGCTCATAATGGCGCAAGGTTATAAACTAGAGCATGCAAGGCATTAGGATTCAAATTTAAAAGGTATAAAAACGTAGGAACTGTCTGTAAAATAATCTTACAGAACCCTGCTAAAACCCTATATTGGGTCACAAAAGGAGTAATTGAGTTTAAGAACCCTAAGCAAAGAAGATAAAATAAAGTGTTTAATAGTGAACAATTTGTAACTAAAGGAATGTCAATATTAGGATATTCTCCATCAGCAAATTGGTACATATAACTATTGAAAGATTCCTTAAGGGAAAATAATGGATACAGCAAGCCTAAGGCTTGTTGTTTTACAAGTTCCATTTGTTTAAGGAAAGAAAAGGCTAAACTTTAAAATGAATTTAATGAAAATGTATAAATTTCTAAAAATTAAGATCTCAAGTTTAAGTTAGATAAAAGATTGAAGGGAAGAAATCACTTAGAGTTTTGGCTTAAAGCCTACTCTTCACAAGTTCTTTATTATATAGGCTTGTCTTTCTCAGTTATGTGAAGATCAGCAGGGAGGGAAACAGCCAAGAAAAGGAGCAACTGGAGAAGACCTAAGAAGAACCTGGAGAAAGGAGAGCTGTGAAGCCCAACAGAAGTTGCAGATCAGCAACATGAAACTGGAGAGCGGTAAAGACGTAAGCAGGAGTTTGAAAGGTAAGAAATAGGTGAAAATATTCTAACTTTAAAGTAGAAATATATAATAGGATAAGTAGAAGACAGAGCAAACAACGGCAACAATTCAAACACAAATAGCAATAAAACAAGGTAATCAACTTTAAAATACTTAAATATCAACTCCCAATTCAAAATTTCAATATTAAAAAAATACTGAAAGATTTAAATCAATTGTAAACATCAAATATGATAAATTTAAAGAGCCTGTCCTTTGGGGAAGGGCATGACAACTCCCTTCTTGAGGAGATTTAGATTATTAGGCCACTAATTACACATGTTAATGATTGAAATTCCAGTAGGATCTACTTTAGTCAAGTTTAATTTAGGAGCGCCTCTATATTCTATTGGTGAGAAGCTTCCAAATGAGTGAATCCCTGACACTTAAGAAGACAAAGACCTTCAATGATCTTTACAAGAAGTATACATCAGATGCTTCAGGGATTACAAAAAAGATGGTTGGGAGGTACCCTATCATTTACTTTCTGAAAAAGTATGACATATTGAAGACAGTGAAGCTCCTGAATGTGGAGGTTTGGAATTCAGCTAACTGGGAAATTATGGCTGTGCTAATAGTCTACTTCAAGGATTAGTGGACTGGGAAATTTGTGGAGAAGAGATATGATATGAGCAAGAATAAAGCCAGCTGGAAAAACATGGAGCCTGTACTGAATGAGGGTACCAAGGCAACCTCCATCCTAAAAGTATGGCATAAACAATTTGTCAAGTTAGTGAGGTTAATAGGCCATCCTTTGATAAGCTGATTGTGAGCCTGAAGAATTCAAAAGACATGGCTGGCAAGATTCTTAGGGATATTGAAAATGGGGTCCCTCCCCCTCCAAGAAAAGGCAGCATGAGCTCAAGAAGGATACAGTGTATAGTCTGGTGCATAGGGACTACAATAAGGATGAGATCATGGGATACCCGAAGAGGGTCTCAAATGCATGAACTTTGAGTTTGAATGGTTACTATTTTTTATATAATAAACTATTTGCTTGGATTTTTACATCTATATCTTTTAAACAGTTAGCTATTTCATATTCATTCTATTAATAAATTTTTACATGCTAGGCTTAAAGTTGCTTTTATTAAAGTTAAAAGCTTTAGTTGTTTTTTATTTGATTTCCAAATTTAAGCTTAGTTTAATATATAATTTCTGTTCTTATTAAGTATCAAGGTCAGCAAATAATTTGATTTGATTTTTTTTCGGAAATTGGGATTTTATTTGTATTTTATTAGAATGTCGGAAAAACAGTGCGTCTAACGTTGATTATCGGAAAATCGGTTGACAGAACAATAATTGACGGAACATCCCCTTTCCCGTTTTTTAAAAGCATTCACAGATAGTTTCTGTCCCAAGTGTAAGTTTATTTACGATTTACTGACGCAAACTAGCTGGGTCTCATACAATCAATTATCTTTATCGATTGATTGATTGATTTGACCCGATCCGAAAGACCTCATAGTTCAGTTGAACTCCTGATTTTACCCTAGCAATTTCAAAATGTAAAATTAGATTACGATTTATCATGACGGGCTAAATTAGAATCCTAAGCAGCGGCATAAATAAGTTGTATAGAATATTCATGAAGATAAATGGTGATTGGCTAGAAATGTTCAGTAATAGGATATAGGATATCCTCCACTGACACAATAAAAAACAATATAACTTAGAGGTTGCCCTTCAACTTAGACAAGCAGAATGTTGCGTATGTATAAACTAGCCGCCATATACTTTGCTGTTGTAGCAGGACAGGGGCTAACACCAACGCCCACATATCCCGAAGACCAGATTGAGATCCCAAAGCCAGCTCCGGGCGATCTTCCCACATCCACACCCATGACCAAAGGCCCAGTGACACAAACGTTAGCTTGGAAGCCTTCCACTGCCACATCTTTGCCAACCCCTACCCCTACCTCGAACGAAGATCCTCTACAAGATAGGTACGCAACTCGGTTTGTGTCCACAGCCTTTTTGTAAAGATATGTCTCCTTGAATAAATTTACAACTCTACAGCTCTGTATTTGAAGTGCGATACCCATTTTTAAAGAGTGACATTGAATGTAAAACGCCACAGCCTCCTCTGAACAAAGCAATATATCGTGCTGAATAGGATTTTTAACCCATCCAGTTAAAACCAGCTGCCTTGTGCATTCTATATAAATACAAATACAAACCTCAACATCAAGAGTGGATGCATCGTGAGTTAAAGCGAAGAGAGCACTTTTAAATACAACCCTTTATAAATATTCAAAGAAAATTTAACTTTTATCTTCAATCATCGTCATATTCATCTCTAAACAAAGGCAACGACTTCTCCATGGTGAATAAAAAAATCCAGGTGAAAAGGCAAACCCCTAAAATATTTGTAACCCATTTAATATAAACATTCATCTCGTATTGAAAGTCACCAACTATGGGCTTCCCACTTTTTAAATAGTGGTACAAATAAATAGGGTGATTGTGAGGTTCCTGTCCACCAGTCCCCAAAGTGTGTCCTTGGTCATAGCCAGGGACCGGCTGGAAGGGATTGTCATTATCTAGTAAAGGAAAATGTATCTCAGAAATATGTATAGGGGTTAAAATGGGCTTTTATTCACTCTCAGAAGAAAGATCCCCTTAGAAACCTTCTGGTATATGGCCCAGGGGGTCAGGGAAACAATATGGATTTGCCAATACTTGGAGTCCTCCAACAATATCTTGGACTCCTGCACCTTTGTCTTGGGCTCCTGCACCTTAAACTTTGGACTCCTACATTGCGCTCAGGATCCAGCTCCTTATCTCAAGCTCTAGCTCCTTAAACTTGGGCTCCTGCTCCTTTATTTTGGACTCCGGCTCCCTCTGTAGTCTCTGTGGCCTTTGTAATATACTTGATCCAGTCCCTGAAGAGTCTCAGATAGCTCCCCCTTTTATAGCCCCTTTTCCAAGTCCAAATTCCTTCTCAGAACTTGTGACGGATCCAGGAAATTCATGCTTGCTTTTTCATTATCCCAGTCTGACTCTTTTACGGTTTATCAGGGAATCCTTTATGTAAGCTTTGATGAGCTTGGATTCCAGGCAAGCAATCTTGGTGTTAAACTTGTTGCCATCTGGTGATCACTTCCACGTTTTTTGCTTCCCATAGTCTTAGCTGCAGACCATCTCTTTCATTCCATGGTAGTCTTCTTTCAGTTAAAAGCCAAAAACACAAAGCATAAAAAGATTGAGGGAAAAGCAACCATTGTCACAATAAGCATCATTTTTATTAATTATTATCATATTTCCATTATATACCAATCGGGGTACATTCAGCTGAAAACCCTCTGGTTCCGGAATCACACCTGGTGTCATGGCCATAGTTTTCCCGGGTGTGGCTCGGCCAAAGCGCCGCCACCCGGGGAAACCCAGCCCGAAGCCCCGCCCGCTTGCGGCAATCATAGATTTAAATCTAACAATCAATCACAAGTGGGTGGTGGCACAGGAAATTGGGTCCGAGTGGGGTGTGGATGCTCCACACCCAATTTCCCTCCCTTGACCTGCTGGTCAACAAATCCTGACCTCAAAGGAGGTCAGGTAACAGCTTACAGAACCACCATTGGTGGTATCTGTAAGCTGTCTAAATATTGTATTCAAGGAGGCCATCTCATCAAGATGTACCCAAAGGCTTTAAGTAACAATTGTCCCCACCAAACTACCTTAGTAGTTTGATATTTTACTCTCAATAAATATCTTTCCTAAATGATTCACTTATTTCAATATTTTCCAATTAGATTTGTAATAACCAGACTGCTAGATTCTGCTTTCTCACCTCTGCAATTTCCTGGTAATCTTCCACCTCCTGCTGAAATGATTCCTGAAACCCGCAAAATTGAATGTGAGCCTATCTATGCTGCTGATTCCTTGACGTTGAGCCAAATGAGGGTCTTCCTGATATACCTGTGCATAATCTTCTGCTGCACCTTTCCTTATTCACTCTTCAATGGTTATCATTTACAAGTAAACACACATTGTCTCCTCCTAATTGGTAATGTCATCCTAATTTGGGTGTATATTCCCCATTTGATTGATTACAATGAGCTCTCTCTCTAATTTACCCTGACACCTGGATTTCTATCACATGGTTTATGACATAACAGCGTCATCCAATCCAGATCTTTACCAAAAAGATCTTCACACTCTTAACCTATAAGAATGTGCCCTAATACATTCCAGAATCACCTGATTCTTTCCGTGGAAATGTATTGCTTTGGCTTGAAGCATTCCGGACTTCCGGTGCCAAAACCCCTGTGGAATATATGTATTCTTTATCCAAGCTATCCTTGTTCCAATTGGGAACCAGCTGATAAATCCTGAATGCATAGACACCGTTGTATACATTTAGTTATTTTTGCATTTAATGGTTTTTTGAGTTAAAAATCCATTAAAACACTTCAAAACTTGAACCAGGTGCCACTGCGGTGCCCAGGAACTTTCCCAGGCGGCGCCTCAGCACCTGAAAAATTTGATAGCAGCGCCTTGGCGCTTTTCAAATCCATTAGGCAGCGCGGCGGCGCTTTTAACCCAATGAATTTGCCGACGTGGCACTTTTAAACCACTATTCAGGGGTTTACTTTTGGCTAACCTTAACCAAACTTCTTGACACAGTCAAGGCAATTAAACAATATAATTAAATACTCATTAATTATATTCCAAGCATATATTAATTAACCTTCCCAGTTAATTAATCTGTTTGAAGACAACAAGTCTTTACTTGACACAGTCAAGTCCATTTCAGCCCTATGATTAAATCCCCATTAATCATATTCCAGGGTATATATATTAATTAACCTTCCCAGTTAATCAATCAGTTTAAGACACCTAGTCTTTACTTGACACAGTCAAGTCCATTTCAACCCTATGATTAAATCCTCATCAATCATATTCCAGGGTATCAATTAATTAATCTTCCCAGTTAATCAATCACGTTTGAGACACCTAGCCTCATAATCTGAATCATTCAGATTATTCATTACGGCCCTCAATTAGTACAGCCTAATTGATTCCTGGGTATCAATTAACCTCCATGGTTAATTAAACGGTTTGAGACATCTAGTCTCATAATCTGAATTGTTCATATTATTCATTACAGCCCTCAATTAGTACAGCCTAATTGATTCCTGGGTATCATTACTACGCTGGAAAGTATCTCCAAGGCCAATCCTATTGTTTTGAATTTCAACCTATGAAATTCATCACAATTCAACCTCTTGATGAAACCATAGCCCAATGTGACTGTAGTACGGTCACAGAACTCTTGTCTTCAGAAGCTTAAACTATCCTGTTTTTCTCTCTCTATAATATATCAAACTTCAAAACTTACTGCAGCCAATGAAAGCCCTGAATTTTTAACTTCTACTCCTCATTTTTTAGGCTTTGACTCTTAAGTTAAAGCCCTCAAAACACTGATCAAATAAACTTTGTCTTGCAGCCAATCACACGCCTCAATTCAACTGTTTTGCCAAAAAGTTCACCCAAATGACTTGCTCTTGATATTGGTTTGAACCCAAAGCTGTCTTGCTCTGGGTAAACAACTGCTCCGCATTTTGAACGGGTTTGCCGTGATTCCCATCACATTTTCCTGGCAAATCTTGAGCGCTTCTGCATATGTTTTACTTAAGGGAATTTTGCACCATAAATTCTTCAACATTTCTCCAAGTTTTTCCACATTTTCTTCAACATTTCACGCCTTCAAACTTGCCCGTTGCTTGCCCCTCAACTCTCTTAGTCATTCTTGGCAAAATTTGCTTATTCACCTTACAGTTTCTCTGTCCTGTTTCCTGCCTCTTTCTGGCTCCTTTCTGCTCTATCAAGACTTAATAATTTCACAGTTTAATCACTGTAAATAATTTTTTCCTCTCTCTTATTATTTATATGATATTTAATTCTTTTATATCATATCTTTGGCAGCTTAAAATACTTATTTAACTGATTCTTATATTGATATTTCCTCTCTTAAGACACCAAAATCAGCATTCCAGCCTCTAAATTCAATCTGCTAGTCCTTCTAAGTCATCTTTTAGCTCCATAGCTAGTCCTGTACTAACATCTTCTGGTCCTTCTACCAGTTCTTCAACAATCTCTTTCAGCTCTTCAGCTTAACCAGCAATCAGTCCATCTTAGTCCACAAACAGCTCATTTCAGCTCATTTCAGTCTTCAAACAGCTTATTCCCAACATCAGTCCTCAGCTACTTATTTATCATGATCAGCTACTCCTGCATCATGATCCTTCAGCCCTTCAGCTCATCCTCACTAGGAACCGCCTTGGTTCCAAACTTCATCATGAACCACAGTCCCTCAACTAGTCTTCACTGTGATCATACAGTCCTTCTTACTAGTCTTCTCTGCTGATCCCTTAACATGAACCACATTGGTTCTTTATCTCAGTCCCCATTACCAGAACCTGTAGACCCAGGCATGAGTCTACATTGAACCGGCGTTTGACTGGGCCCTTGCAAGTGGCACTCCACTTTGGCCATCCAACCATAGATCATCAAAGTCTATGCCGTTGTTTTTAATCACCCAGGTGATTAAGTCTGGGCTTTCAGTTGCAAAGTAATCAACTTTACTTCCCAGAGGCCTGATAACACCAAGTTCTGCAGCTGCTTCCTCAAGCAAACCGCCTTGGTGATACCTCTGAGCAAATATATGCCCTCCAATGCTCACTTTGGGTTCTCCCTAAAGCTCCCATAGGGACATAAACAAGGACACCCTACCAGTCTGTTAGGTAGGATGCTTGCTCACAGACCTCCTGTAAGCATATTGGGGTATGTAGAGCCCTCAAAGCTCTTCCCCTCCCTGGCAGCCCGCACTACTCCCCAGGGGTCCAAAACTTACAGCCCTGGTAGCCCAGTGGTCTACCATGTTGGCACACTCTTCTACTCTGGCAGCCCGCGTTACCCACCAGGGTCTAAACATCTTCCAGCCTGAGCAGCAACCGCTACCCATCAGGCTGGATCACTCCTCACCCCAAGCAGCTAAAGTTCCCTGTTGAGCTATCTCATTCTTTACCCCAAGCAGCCACAGTTCACTGCTGGGTGAAGACCTCTAGCCCACAGCAGCCAATATCTTCTGCTGGGTAGAGACAACATCTGCCTCTAGTAGTCTTTACACCTACTAGCTAGGCCTTAACGTCCCTAGTAGCCATCATTCCCTACTAGGCCTCTACCTGCAACAAACCAATAACACATTGTCAATCTACAGCATAATATCCTTCTTTGAAGCCAAATCAACCCTCGCCTGCAAACCATTTACATGTGGACCATCACAGTGATGATAAAATGCTTTTTGGAGTCTGGGACATGTTTTAATATATACAGTTAAGACATCCAGTACATTTTATTCAAAATTTAAGATTTATATTCAATATTTTTGAAACAAGATATGAGCATAACAGATCATTCAAGAACATTAATCCACTTACTTAACACATTAGACATGCTTAAGGAAGGGTTCTGACACAAAATCTAAACCATGGACAACTGGCTTCAATTAGGGATGCTTTGGCTCAGCCCCAGCTGGCTTTCAGCTCTAGGCTGCTACAGCTAAAGCGGTATTATCCTATAGTTAAACATTGTTAAATAAATATTTGATACTAGTGGCCAGGAGCCAGAAACTGACCGTGGCTTCCTGGGGCTTGGCCAAAGCAGCCCTAGCTTCAATCATAGCTATTTTAATACTGTCTGCGCCACTGGGAATCCCATGTACTTTGATCAATTCTGAAGCTTGGTTTTAGAACATTCTTAGCTTAGAACCATATTTGAAAACCAGATTCTGTGTCAATTTTTTATATTGGTAGATGCACCAGGAGGTTCCAGGAGCACTACCTGCTTTGAAGTTAAATTCTGTAAAGTGTATTATACTTTTCATAATCTATCTTGGTGATACATGTAACAGCAGCAACAATGTAATGAAATAAATACAGTTCTTTCATATCAAAACAGAAACTCCTTTATTTTTACATTTACCTGTATATTTAGTATTAAAAAGTGTTTATTTAATTTAAAGAAGCTTTTATATATGCAAGGATGAACAAAATTTACTTATTCTACACAAAAATATATATTTCCAACTGTATTGAAGTAGTTCCACAGCTGTGAGAACTGTCAAAATTTTGCAATCTTGAAGAATCTGAATTAATTGGAATATAAGATATTGTGTCAATATATGGGTTATATGAAAAAAATCCCAGCTACCAATCAGGTTTGGTATATAGCAGAAGGGTGTCTACACGTCCTACGCAAGGGGAGTATATACAAAAGGAATTCTTTGTCAAAAAGAAACAGAACCAGAAAAAGGCAGTCACCAATGTGAGAGAGAGGGGCTAAACTAACTAAGTTCGGCTCCCATCTGGGCAAAACTGTCAGGAATATTCCTGACAACATTGGCGTTCAGGAAGTTGTTCTGAGCACACTGCAGTATAATGAACAAGACAAAAAAAGGCAGCAGTTCCCCCTTATTGGGGAAACTGCTGCGGAAAGCCGAGGCTTTGAAACAGGAATTAAAAATAATTTTTTTAATTCAGACGGGTTTTATACCCCGTCCGCAGGCCGCACGCTGGGCCTGGCGGCTTGCCCGCGCACGCCAGCTGCCCGCTCCCATCAGCCAGCCAGCCCCCATCCGCCAAATGGGGAAATTTCCAAAAGGGGAAACCCAAAAAGGCAATTTCCCCAAACCCAAATGGAGGGGGAACTGCTGCCCAAATTTGGAATCTACCAAATCTGGAGGGGGTTGACAAGCAGTCCAGCATTACAAATAATGCATCAACTGCAAAAGCTGAATTGAAACGCATTACTGTGCCTGAAGATGCTCCAATTCCATGCCATGCCAAGGATAACAATTCATTGCTTGCAAAACCACTCCCATTTCACTCCCAAAAGGGAATTCCAGACAACACCAAGTGTTTGGGGTCCCCTGTCCAATGCTTTTTACTGTTCATGCCCCACTAAGGATGACAGTATATAATAAATCCCAATCACTTGATGGTAGTTTGTGCTATCATTGAGTGAAATTACCCCTCAATAGTATCACATAAATCAATAACCAAGAAAACTTTTACACTACAGAAAGTTAAGACACTAAGCTTTGTCTGCCCTTTCCCAGGAACTGAAGATGAACCACTTAATTTTCTCTGCTGTCCTCACAGCCTGCCTTGGGATTGGGGGCCACCAACACTCTCACTAGCATGGGCCTTACAAAAAACCGCCTGACAAGTACTTCTACAAGGAGCCAGTGCAGCTCAACTCCTCTGAGATGTACTCCTGGCCCACGCTGGTGTTGCCCGCTCCACCCAGCACGTAGCAATCTATTCCTTTGTCTTCTATGTGCTTACGTACTTTGCTGGTAATTTTGGACAATTTAATGTACATGCCAAATTCTTTAGATGGATGATGACGGTCTATCCCATCTTGACGGCACTCACAGGATTCCAAGTCTCAAACTTGATGCCTTACCTAGCTAAAATACTCCCTCATTTTATGGGGCTTTACAAAAACAAACCACCAGGGTTCCGCCCAGTGGAGAACTGGGATGGCCGCTTGAAGGGGGTACCACAGGGAGGACACAGAGGACATCTGAGGCAAATATGCATTCAGTGCTGTTGTAACTGTGCTGTTTTAGCAGAGTTACATGGGGAAAAATATTTAGAAACTAGATAATAATCTTTATTGGGAGATAGTGATTTTATAGTTCATGTGAATTAAGGATAGTAGGATCAAGATTGGTGATCACATGGTTGGATGGAAGAAGGGGGTGGCTTGATCCTGATAATGAGTCAAGTGCCAAATCAAGGTATCCATCGTGAAGGATCATTATCTGTTCATGTTGTTGGATTTGGTAATTTGAGTTGACTTCCTAGTCTGGCTTTGGGTGACTGGATAATTGGATTGCAGGTCACAAACCCGCTTGGTTGGAACCTTGCTGGTGGGTCAAGCCTGCGGTTTCAACAGTGCCATCAGCGCCAAGCTGGTGAGCAACCAGGGTGTTTGGACAGGGGCGGGAGGAGGCATCACGGGGGCACGTAAGGGCACCAAGCTACTCTTCTCCAGGTTGGGGAAGGAGGGCATTGATGCCTCCTCACCCACAGGAGAAAGAGAGGCATAGTCAACGTCACCCAAATCCAGATCATCACACTTCAAGCTCTTCACCACAGCCTCTCCAGAATAAAAGAGATTTCCAGGAAGACTCAAGAGGCTGGGAGGATCTTCACTCATGAGCTGCCCAGAAGAGGAGATTCTTGACCACAGGTCTGGAGAAGTCGACCACAGGAGGAGCAAAAAGGGGCCCAAAGAAAGTACGACAAATTTAATAACTGGGAGTATCATATTTGTGTTCTACTTGAAATTTAGAGAAGAATGGTATGATTTTTGGTATAGAAAACAACAGAATTAACCCCAGTAGGGGTAACCACAAACTGGAGGTGAAAGACAGCAGCAGAACAGGTCTGGAAGCCTTGGGCGTGGTTGTGGGTGTCTGGGGCAAGAGCAAAAACAGAAAGCGGGTTTGAAACCAGAAATTCAACAAAAAACTCAAAGTTATAATAGATATTATATTGAATTTTAAATGAAATTTAAGTTCAAGTCGTATTTTTGTAAAAAAAAGCAAAAAAAGGGGACTATACGCTCAAGCTTCTTCAGAGAGAGCCAGAGGAGAAGACAGGTTCAAACCGGGCTGCCACAAGGTAAGCTTAATAACCACTATTAACACTTTAAAATTTAAAACTAGGGAGACTCCAAACTGGGGCTCCACACTGTAAACTTTAAAATTTTAACTGAAAACCAAACTTTTAATCTAATTGGAAAATAGACAAGCAGGGGGCTGAAAGTCCCCTTGCTATGTTAAAAGGGATGGATTGCAAGGAGAGTGATCACATGACAGGTGGTGCTGGATCTAATTGGCTAGGAAAAAAACTTTGCTGGATAGGCTCAGGGAGACTGGAGAGTTTCACTCCAATTTCCACGGTCTGACCTGATTGGCTAGAAGAGGTACCAGGCATTTGAGGTTCAACTGAGTTGTCAAGCGTTGATGTGGCGACCTTTGATTGGCTAGCTCTGATAGTTTTAAAAATGGGCAACACCAGGCTAGTAAGTAGTCTAAATTGATCAACATTTCTTCCCAGGAAAGAGCAACTAAGGGCAAGGAATCTTCAGGGTAGGCTAGCACAAACCTCTCATCAACTGTGTGAGCTAAATCCTCTAAAGAATGGAGGGGTTTGGCTGGCATTTTTGGGCCTTTCTTGGTGTGGTGGGGAAGATTTTACAATCTAATGCCAGGGGTGGCAGTGAATTTACAACCAAGATATCTGTCCTGTTTTATGATGCAGTCAAGACACACAACAGAAAATCCTAACAGTAGGATTAGATTTTTACTAAGCTGGAGGTTAGCCTTCAGGGATGAATAAGATATTTACATTAAGGCCCTAGGAATGTTAATTAACAGAAGCCACCTGTAGATACAACTTGTTACAGAAGTTTCCATAATGCCTGAAATTGTCCGTTCTAACTGAAAGGCCAGAAAATTGGGAAACAGTTATCTAAGTTGAACAAGTTGACAGATTTTAACCAAAACATTGACCAAAAACAGGTTACTGCTGCTACAGTTCATCAGCATAATTCAATTAACTAGAGCAAATTGACACTTTAAATAGACATAACCTAAGGGATATCCAACACAATCTTGTTTATCAGAATAGTCATCAAAAATTAATCACATAAGAGTTTTCCACATACTGGACAAGCTACTCTTTGGAATCATGAGATAAAATAGGAGCCATGGATTCTGTAGTATTGCTGAGTCAATAATTTTTGGTACACATTGAAATTTTCCCACTGTTCAACTCTTATGAGTTGAGTCCTCCCTAAAATACTCAATAAACTTAAATTATCTCCTGGGTTTAACATCCTTTGAATGCATCCTGGGGTGGGTCTTCTCTGCTATATCCCCTACAACTTGATTTTAAATCAAAATGTAACAGGAAGATTGGGTCCTGCTCTGGGCTCTACATTGTCTGTGCTGATGAATATTACACCAAAGCCCATCAATCTTGGACTTTTTCTACTGAATCTGAAACTGAGACTGTTACTGCCTCCCAATGTCCAGAGTTCTATTAGGAAGATTCCTTAATCTTGTCACAGGCCATTTATCTAGGACTACTTTGATTGAATTTAGTTATCTTATTAAATCCTATTTTATCCTTTGGGAATTTCACTAAACATTATTTGAAGATTCAGTGGTGGTTGATCATTGGCTCCTTATGGATTTGGGTGGTTATTCCTCACCAATTGGAGACCTCTTTATACTAACCAGTAATTTCTGTCACACAGATAGGTAGATGGTGCTGAAGTACAATAAAAACCAATAAGAGAAAATGTGAATGGAACTCAATTTTAGGGACAGGAAGATATCCTGTCAACTGATTTTCAGTCAAATTTGATCCAATGTTACAACCAAGATTACTCCCCTGCCCGCTAATGTTTCTCACAATACACAGGGGCGCTCAATGATTTGCCCCACAATGTGACAAACAGTATGGGTCAATCTAAGTGCAAGATCAAATTGCAGACACTATCTCCTAATTAGGAGCATTGCCAATTCAACAAGCTGATCCCTTGCTCAAGTTATTCCCAACCCAGACCTTATATTGACCCTGCCACTGTGTCACCCCCTGTGGACTTGTTACTCATTGATATAGTATTTAGCCATAATATTCTCCAAATAAATGTCAGTGTATTTCTATTCTTAGCCCTTCTATTTAGACTATTGTCTTTCCTAATCTAAATTCTGAACTACAGTGGCCCAAAAAAATACCCGGCCAGCAACATTTTAAAAAAAAGTAAATTTCAATAAATGAAATTTGCTATAAAGAGCATGAGCAGATGCACCACATATTTTTACACAAGTATGGTATATAAAACTGTGAAAACAAATAAATAGGAAGAAAATTTTAAAAAAATTCAAAAATATTTAATAATAAGAGCTGTGCCTTTAAGTAGATTAAAGCACATAAAATGAATATGAGACAGCACCTCTTATTCAAACTTACCTAGATTATAAAATTGGGGTTAGAGAATCTTTTGCACAGAAAACATGGTTAAAACAAGAGAAATACCTGAGTTTATTTGTGGTCAAGTTGTACAAGCTAAGGAAATGGGTTTATCCTATAGAAAGATAGCCAAGGAACTCAAGATTGGCAAAGAAACTGCCCGAGAAATTTACCTCAAGTTCCAGTAAACTAACTCAGTGAAAAATTGCCTGATATCAGGTCGTCCTAAAAAAACTACTGCTTGAGATGATTGGTCTATTGTCAGAATAGTTAAGCAAAATCAATTTACAACTGCCACTCAAATTAAGGAGACTATCAAAAATACCTTGGAAATTGATATCTCTGAGGCCACTGTTTGCAATAGACTCCATGAACTGGGGTACTATGGCCGTGTTGCAAGAAAAAACCTCTTATAAGTCCAAAGAATAAAGCCAAAAGATTGGCCTTTGCTCATAAGTATGTTAACTATCCTGTATCCTTTTGGGAAAAGGTGATTTGGTCTGATGAGACTAAAGTTCAGCTATGTGGATCTCAGAAACGCCAAACTGTCTATTGCAAAGCTGATGAAGCTTACAAAATTGAGTGCTTAAAACCCACTGTTAAAAATGGACGTCAGGGTGTCATGTTATGGGGCTGTTTCACAGCCAGCACAAGAGGGGTAATCCAGCCAATCAGTGAGAAGGTAAATGCTGATGTTTACAGAAGAATCCTTGATTAGAATCTCCATCCATTTATGAAGGATCTGCAAGAACCAGCCAGTTATATCTTCATGCAAGATAATGCTCCTATCCACAAATCCAAGAAAGCCTTAAAATACTTGGATGATAAACAGATTGTTTGTTTGGATTGGTCTCCTCAAAGCCCAGATTTAAATCCCATTGAACATCTTTGGGATGTTGTCAAATCCAATTTGCCAAAAACCTCTAAACAATCCATTATGGATCTTAAATTTGGAGTGGCAAAAGCATGGGAAGAAATTCCTATGGAAACTTTAAATAACCTAGTCCATTCTATGCCCAGAAGACTTGCTGCTGTTATTGAAGCCAAAGGTTGGTCTACAAAGTACTAAGTCCATAGTATATTCAGCTTTGAAATCTATTATTATTTTATATTAAATATTCATATTTTTGAAATCTTTTCATTTTTTCTTCCTATTTATTTATTTTTGCGTTTTTATATACCATACTTGTGTAAAAATTTGCGGTACATCTGCTCATACTTTTTATAGCAAATTTCATTTATTGAAACTTACTTTTTTCTTTAAAATGTTGCTGGCCGGGTATTTTTTGGGCCACTGTATAATTGGTTCAGTTGCAACACCATTATAACTCTTTTGACGTTGCTCTTGATATAAGGCAGCTTTATGAGGTTGGTGTAGAGGATCCAGGAAATTCATGCTTGCTTCTTCATTATCCCAGTCCAACTCTTTTACAGTTTGACAGGGAATCCTTTATGTAAGCTTCAATGAGCTTGGATTTCAGGCAAGCAATCTTGGCATTAAACTTGTCGCCATCTGGTGATTACTTCCACATTTTTCACTTTCCATAGTCTTAGCTGCAGACCATCTCTTTCATTCCATGGTAGTCTTCTTTCAGTTAAAAGCCAAAAACATAAATCATAAAATGATTGAGGGGAAGCAACCATAGTCAAAAATAATCATTATTTTTTATTAATTATTATCATGTTTCTATTATATACCAATCAGGGTATATTCAGCTGAAAACCCCTCTGGTTCCAGAATCATACCTGGATTCCTATCACATTGTTTATGATATAATGGTTTCATCCAATCCAGATCTTTACCAAAAAGATCTTCACACTCTTAACCTATAAGAATGTACCCTAATACATTTCAGAAACACCTTATTCCTTCTGTGGAAATGTATTGATTTGGCTTGAAGAATTCAAGACTTCTGGTGCCAAAACCCTGTGGAATATATGTATTCCTGATAAAAGCTATCCTTTTTCAAACTGGGAACCAGATGATCAATCCTGAATTCATAGACACCATTGTCTACATTTAGTAATTTTTGCATTTAATAGTTTTTTGCATTAAACCCCATTAAAACACTTTGAAACTTGAACCAGGCGCCACTGCGGCGCCCAGGAACTTTCCCAGGCGGTGCCTCAGCATCTGAAACATTTACTGGGCGGCGCCCCAGCGCTTTACAAATCAATTAGGCAGTGCAGTGTCACTTCTAACCTAATAAATTTGCCAAAACAGTGCATTTAAACCACAATTCAGGGTTTTACTTTTGGTTAATCTTAACCAAACTTCTTGATATGTCCAAGGCAAAAAATAATAATTAAATCCTCATTAATTATATTCCCACCATATATTAATTAACCTTCCCAGTTAATCAATTGGTTTGAGACACCTAGTCTCATAATCTGAATTGTTCAGATTATTCATTTTGGCCCTCAATTAGTACAGCCTAATTGATTCCTGGGTATCAATTAACCTCCATGGTTAATTAGACGGTTTTAGAAACCTAGTCTTATAACATGAATTGTTCAGATATCCGTTTTGGCCCTCAATTAGTACAGCCTAATTGATTCCTGGGTAATCTATTACTACACTGGAAAATCTCTCCAAGGCCAATTCTATTGTTTTGAATTTCAACCTATGAAATTCATCACAATTCAACCTCTTTGTGAAACCACAGCCCAACATGACTGTAGTACAGTCACAGTTGGCAAATTTTTTCAACAGAGAATTGGTCCAATCCAGTGTCAAATAGTGATGTGCCTTGATATCTGAAAAAACAGGAAGAATAAGTGAGAAGTTTATTTCCAGTTTAGGCGGCAAACAGTATGGGATTGCTGGAGGGTACTTGGATCATGGTGTTTGAATTCACGTCTTGGTCCCTGTATAAGTCTTGTAAAGTGAGGGAGGGTGACTTGCCTAAGCACTCCCCTGAGCTTTACATCTTTGATTGCATTATCAGTACTCATCTGGTTTGCCTGAGTACTACAAATTCTGCTTTAAGGGAGAGGGATATTAGTGTGGTTGGTTTGTTTGTTGGATCAAGTATCCTTCTTTGCTGAGGGACTCTCTTTCTGTTTATTGGTTACATGCAGGCTGTCTGATTTTTTTAAGCTTGTTTTCCTTCCAAGAATACATATTGGAGGTTCTTACAGCAGCTCATGTTAAACTGGCATCTGATGTGCGTGGGGAGGCCATTGTAGAGGTCCAGGCGTGGTCCAGCCTCACTGAAATTGATAGTGTTGGGGGCTTAATCATATATGTCTTCATAAGCTGCAATGTACTTCTCAATAGTCCCTGTCATCTTAAAGGTTCTGAGTTCTGTCATGATCACAATATCAGAGTCCTTTATGACAAATTTCTCCAGGAAGATGTTCTTAAACATGTCCCAGTCTTTGTTGTGATCAGGGTGTTGCTTGAACCATTTACTTCCAAAGTGTGAGGCGTCCCTGGTAATGTGTAGCACAATTTTACTGGCCCAGAGTTTGCAGGGGTAGCCTACTTGTGTGAATTTACTTTGGGCGCTGTTAATCCAGAGGTTGTCATTTTCCCAATGTAACCCTGCAAAGGTCCCAATTTCTGCTGAGCAAAGGCGTTGAAATACACTGTTAGGTATTTTGGTTGTGTTGGGAGCTGGAGGTGGATTCAGGACTCCTTGAGTACCAAGAAAGTTGCATTGTTTGTTTGGTACAAGGATATTGTTGAAGACAGTGAATGTAAAGTTACGCCTCCCCCTTAGGCCTTCACTTCAATCCCTGCCACATGCTTGGGAATTTCTACCAAATTATTTTTGAATATTTATCTAAAAAGTTACTGAAAAAGCTCAAAAAAGGCCATTAATTTAATATTTTAGAATTATTCTGAAGATGCCCCCACCTAACCCACCCAAGAGACACCTCTGGTTAAATATCATGTGCAAGAGCGGCTAGGAGCAGTGGTAATCACATCCAAAGCATATTCCTGATTTTAGTTGGTTCAGTTTTCCTTTTGACTATGTTCATTTAAAATTTTTCAAGATCTTCCTGCCTCAAGAAATACATTTTTATCTGCTCATATCATTGGTCAATTGGTTTGTGACATTCAATCTATTGCCCCAATCCTATCCCATCCCTTAAATGGATGCAAGAGCTGTAAAAGACCTTGCTTCATCATTCTCTACTCTAATGAAGTTTGAAATTTGTTAGTGAAATCCAGCCATTTGGTTTTTTCTATTGCTTTTGGTGTTCAGTTGATTCCTTCCCCCCTTTGGCCTTCCAGGAATTGTTGGCAACAACCTTTTGGTTGTTGCTGAAACCACAATTTTTTTGTGGTTGAGAGCTTGGTTTTATTTCCTACTAACCTGCTCCCCAATTCTCACAGTGAATCCCGTGGGGACGTCCTGACCTTCTTTGTATTGTCTCTAGTTGGTGGGGAGTGCTATCTGCTGGGTTCTTTTCTTTGGAGGAACTTTTTTCTTTAAGTTGTGTAGGTGGGGATAACCTACCTGTGCTACCACTGCCAAGTATATACTTCTGGGAAGTATAATAAACAAGATAAAAGGGAAAATTAAGAAGAGAATAATACTTTATTTGATATGAGTTTAGAGTATTATATAGCATCATGAGAAGCCACATACTGTCCACGTACGTCATGATAGTGATAAGGAGCGCCTTTTTGGGGAAGCTTTGAATATAAAAGTAGGAGGAGAAGAAGTATATTTTATTGGATGATACTTTAGACTTATATAGATTTAGCTGTGGCGGGGATATTAGTTGGACCAAACCCAGGGGCTGGTCATGTGCTGGATGGGTTTGAGTCGTTGGATACCTGGACAGTCATGTGATATTGGTTTGTTGCCATTTCTGGTATGTCAAATGGTATATTGGAAAGGCACCAAATTGGGTGATGACTGGATGTTAGGTGTGATGGCAATAGACGGAATACTTGTACATCCAGACCCTCAACAATAGTCATGGGCTTATCCAAGTAATTGTTCCTCTTAGGTTATGGGGTTTGTCCAAGTAGTATTCTGCTTAGGACTTGAAAGGTTTGATCCTGTATTAGATGGGCAATTGGTAAGAGTGCCACCAATTTAATGATTGATTGGGGAATCACTCAGGGAATTACTTTCCTGAGAGGGAGTAATCAAAGATGTTGTGACACTATCATCTAGTCCAATTTTTCCTATCCCTTTGTGTTACTCTGATAAAGCAGAAAAGCTACAATATATTGCTTTTAAATGAGCTAGTATACATTTTAGTTTACAGTTTAAGGAAATTAGGTATGTGATAAGGTGGATTTTAAAATAAACTATCATTTTTTAGGATTTTATTTGGATGTTAAAATATTTACAAATAAAAATTTCAGAAAAATCTAATTCAAGCAATCTGAATAATCATGACAAAAGGTATAAAGCATTATGAGCTAGATAGATAGAGGTTGCTCAAAAACTTATGTATTAAAAATATTAGCAACAATATTGATTTTGTATTTGGCTTATGAATAGTAAATGCGAAAGAATCCAATCTCAGAAGAATATATATATCTGCCATTGATTAGAAGCTATGTTCATGAAAACAATACCATCGGATTGTTTTCATTGGTCATCTGGGGCATTTAGATTAGAGCTCGTGATTTTAATTTTATTGATTCAAAAATGTGGGATTTATTTTAGTATTTATATTTTATGGGGGTAAAATGAGGAGCTTTACTATAGATATTTTTGGGTATTTGATTTTAGCTTTTGTGGGATAGGACATACATTAGATCTCAGGGTAATTGTTGATCAGGTCAAGTATGCTTTCCTGAAAAACCACTAAGATTTAGCTCCATCAATAGCAAAGAATATATTTATTATAAACATACACTGAAACTATACCCTTGATGGCCTGCCAACATCAAGAAATGTTTAAAGGAGACCAAGATGAAGCTTACATAGTTTAGAGGCATGCTTGACAATTCCTCTAAAAATCTTCCTGGGCACCGAATGGGACCCCCTTCACTCCGCTATCTTCAGTATGGATTTGACTTTTTAATTGGGGTTTAGCATCCGCTTTAAGTAGCTCCTTTTCCTGTTGTATTGGGCCATGCAGTTGTAATTGGTTCCCTTCACTCGCCACGTCCTTTGCTCGGTAGACAAATCGATTTGATTGTAAGGCTGAAAACCTTTCACTGCGTGCTGCAGCGCAGGCTTGTAATCTGAATATGAGCGCCAAGAGAAAAGGAAAGTGCATTTGATACGCCCCAGGCAGTGGCACCCATTAAATACCTTTGGTCACATTTAAGCCACATTGTTGGCTCAACTGAATGCTATTGGGAATCAAGCTCATTATTGAACTAAAAGCCTCAATTAGTCTAATTTAAGGCCAATAATTGCTTTTTATTTTTTAATCGGCATCAATTTAAAAAGCTACTATAAAGCCAGCGGAGTAGCTTCAAGTTGAGCCATCAGGTTTCAAATCAGTTCATATTAAAATAGGAATCAACTTTTAGCGACCAAAGCAATTATTGCAAGGGTTGTGTTTTGAAGTTAGTAACTTATAAGAGCTCAGCCATTTATTTACATCATCGGTATTTCAATACTTGGTGCCGATTTAAAAATTGACGTTTGATCCTAAAACCTTTGGAAAATCTTGGACAGGAAGATGCTGTCAGATATTTTTATGCTGGCTGATTTTCTATATTTTTATTCACTTATCATTTTTTACATATGAAAATATTGATATTAAAATAATAAAGTTAATTACACTCTTTTTATTGTCCTTTAAAATATAATATTTTTGCTTCTTGTAAAGAACTGTACCTTCTTTTGATTTTTATAATCAAACTGATTAACCTTAGTTTAAAAGCTATATTTTCAAAAATATGGCAATTTTTGTATCTAAACATTGTTTAAATTAAAAAATATGGCATAAAACATTTTATTACACCATCTTGGGAAATCATTTCCTCAATAAATGACTTGATTGATGAGCAGGATGGCCTTAATACTTATGCCACAATAGAATAAAAATTTTGAGCTCCAAAGAATGCAACTCTTTCCAAGTCCTCATGACATGTATGATTTACATAGGCACCATTTGGGCTATTCTTTAACTATATAAAACTATTATACTATAGAATAAAGATAATATTATCTTCTTTAATTCCTCCTATTTTGTATTATATACTTCCCAGAAGTATATCTTCGACAATTTGTTGATTCATAAACTCAAGCTAAAAAATGATGAAACTTCAATTATATGGATGTCTTGAGTAGAATACCAAGTGATGCTACTCCTAATTACATTTAAATACAACTAATTATAGGCGGTATGGCAACATCGAGGCTTAGAGCTGGGCAGTAATTATTTCCAACTATTGTCTAATTTGATGTCTTACTATGTTTTGAAAAATAATAATTCTTAATTATTTTTTGGCGTGCTTGGCACTTATTTAAATACATTTTTAAAAGGACTTGGACATTTTGAAAATAAATATATTCCAATTAAGCTAGGTGAAGTAGTGAGAGAATAAAATTATGCTCAGTATTTCATTAGCTTTGCCACAGGCAGTGGGTATGACATGTAAGTGCCACCTTCGGAAAGAGCATCAGTTTCCGCAGATCTCTTTAATTCTGAGCGAGTATTTAAACAAGCGAGTCCAACAGCAAGAAGTAAGAATGAATTCTCTTGTCCTGTTTACCACAGTCCTTCTCAATATCCAACTTCTTTCTGCTGCCAGCACTGGTGGGGTTGGGATAAGAATGAGAAAAAAAAGGCTATGGAGAAACAAGGAAGACGATGCCAATGTCAACCAAGTAAAGGGCTATAGCTCCACCCAAAGCCGCGACGGGAACGGTGCCGATGAGTCGAATACTGATACCAGATACCAGCATCTCCACATCAAACAGTCGGGCGAGAGAAACCATTTTGGTGCTGATGAAGACGTCTAGATGACCATGAAATTAAACCAGTTTTATCAAGATTTTTTTAAAGTTTCGAGTTCCCATTTACATGATCATTTCAATAGCTAGCTCCAAGTCAGCACACGGCCAAAGCGCTTGAAATCAGTGGGCTATTCTGATCCACTTATGGTATGCATTTTTACAATCCCACTGGTACTGTTTGATCCACATATTTCATACACCACAAGTTTATAGTACAGCAAGTTATATAAATATCTAGCCTTTTAATCACATAATAATAAACTTAAACTGATTTTATCTAATGAGGTGATTTTTCTTTTGTGATTAAATTCCATGCACCTCTATATGATCTAAACTTCAAAAGATGTAACAACATTAAGGGTATCATGAAGTGATTGGTTATAAACTAGCTGTCACTATACTCACGCATTGATCCATTAAGCTCGGTGAATCAAAGGGCAATGGTACTCTTGCTCTGGATGATAACTAGTCCAAACAATCAACTAGGTTGTACTCCAAGTTCATATTAACTGATGATCATCTGATCATTAGTTTAATATTGGGCTAAGCAATAGAGGGAATTGGGCTGTAACCAGAGGATCCTGGCGTTCTATGACTCTTATCAATCCCCTCACTTACTATATAACTCTCTCCTTGATTGATTAAATAAAGATTGATTTACATAAGCTTATATTTATAATACACATTAGGCTGAAAGATTTATCTTAGCTTAATCTTTAGTAACACATAAGGTTGTAGTCAAGTTAAGCGTTAGTAGCTATCAACCAACTGATAGCTGAAGTCACAACATTTGGTGCTCACTACAGGGGTAGCAAAAGGTGGCTTCTGCCCCTTTTACATGGTGAGTTACTATGCCTAGCCAATTATTATCCAACCCTTTGTGTTCAAGCATGATCCCAACCATTGTGACCACATAGTTTGTCAGGTGTTCCTCCAGCTGTGTTGACCAATTTGCAGTGAAGTTTTGGTGAATAGCCAAGCTGTTCAGTTGGTGACTGATATTGGCCATAGAGTTTGTGAGTTTGTTATACAGGCAACGGAGGAAAGCCTGCTGATTGTTTATAAAATTTCCCTGATGTGAGATCAGGAACAGTTGATAACCCAAGTGAGCCTGGTTGTGGCAAATGGCGGGATTTGCAAAACTATGGATATACTCCTTGGCTTGTTTGATTGTTTTCATCTGCAATCAAAGCTGATTGGGAGTTATTCCTGTGAAGTTGCGGAATTTCTCTTTAGCTGTACTGCCATAGGATGGCAGTACCGCAAGCTTCTTGTGAGCTTCCTCATTTTGGTATGCACCACAGTCCATACCACTAATGGCTAGAAAGAACAAGTTCATAGTTGTAGCAGTGGATCAGCTTACAAAATGGGTAGAAACAAAAGCAATTACTAACCAGTTGGCACTTACCACAGCCAAGTTCATTCTAGAGAACATACTCTACAAACATGGCTGCCCACAAACATTGCTAACAAATAATGGGACAAACTTCACGAGATACATGATACCCAGGCTGAACAAACTTATGGGTATTCATGGTACCCTGTCAATACCATATCATCCCCAAACAAATGGAATGGTAGAGAGAACAAATGGAAGTCTTCTACAGATCCTAAGGAAGCTTAGCCACCAGCACAAAACGGAATGGGATACATATCTTCCGGCAGCTACCTTTGCGTACAACATAGGATTCCACAGGGCTACGGGAAAAAGCCCCTTCAAGATTCTTTATGGTTGACAGCCAAGTCTCCCACCACATCTCTACAGTTTAGTTAAAACCAATTATCCCCTCACCCTCAATGCTTATTTGAAGAGACTAGCACAGACACTAATCAAGTTACAGTCTGACGTGTACTTTACCAATTTTGCAACAAAGGAGAAAGATATGGATCATGCAGTAAAAACTTGGCCTGCCCTCCATGCATACAAAATAGGAAGTTTGGTATACTTCTACAGCAACCAAGGGTATGATTGCAAAAGTAAACTTGCCTCACTATGGCAAGGTTTGGTCAAGGTAGTCCAGAAAGTGGGAGTAGATAGCTACACTCTCAAGGATCTGGAAACTGGCCAACTGATCACTCAAGTCCATGTGCAAGGCTCCAAGTGATCAAGAATAAACCCCTTTATGGATAACAATTCAGAAAAAGAAAATCTAATGAAAATAGTCCATGGGTTGTTATCCTTTTTGCATCAAGAAGAGATAAAGCTTACAGTAAGAAGGATTAGTGTGGTTTAGGCAATTGGTTCTTTATTGAGATACTATTGCTTCTAAATTCAGATGCAACTGGATGAGGACTTTAGCAATGGCTGTGTAGATTATCCAGACATTAGGTAGACAATGGAATGCAAATGGAAGAAAAGGAGAATCATCTACGGGAAGGAAATTGACACGGTTCACACCAATTGTCATGGCCTGGGTGACTCCCAGGGGAACCTTTGGTTGGGGGGAAGGGTTGAGCCTGGAAGGCCCAGTAGATGACGGGGGCCATCTGCATCACATAATTGGCAGCAGTAGCCCAAGGATGCCACACTCCTATGTGGGGTATCACTTGCTCAGTGAGCCCCAGCATGGTCAAATAGGTGAATCCAAGCTTAATGTAGTCATATAATGAAGCTGAAGGAATGAGAGGAAGTTCTCCTGTGGCGGCGCTCATGGTCAGGCTTGGCTGGGCAAGTTGTTGGAGCAGAGGAATACCAGGAAAGGAGGGGCGCGGTGCAGGAATTAATTCTTGGTCCAGCACTCTAGGAGATGGGGTAAAGGCAGCTAGAAGTTGCTCTGTTTCCCAGCGCTGGCGTTGGTACTGGAGGTACTCTCTGTTTGAAAGCACCAGCAGTATAAAATTTGTAATAATGTAATAAACCCCTGAAAAGTACAAATGCTCAGTGTGCATTAACCAACAAAGTTTATTAGAAGAAGATGTCAAAAAAAAAAAGGGATGCCAGTGTTCCCAGCTATATCCTGCTGGGAAACTGCAATTGGACTTACTGGCAACTTCTTATTGGTTGTCAATGGGTTATTCTCAAGCTGGGCCCCATTGATGACTCCTGATTTGTCATTTAGATGGATTCTTTCATTATTTTTGCCCTGGAGAAGCTGGTAGGGGAATTTTGGGCCATTTGGCAACCCAAGTTCCCAATTCTGGGTTTCAGAGGGTGTGGGCCAATTAAAATCTTTTTTACTTGGCTTTAGGACAGTTTCCAATTGCCCTCAGGCTTGGCCTTGACCAGGGTTCAATTCCCCACTTGGAATTAAAGTTTTCTTTGGGTAAATCTGTGTAATTGACAACACAATCAATTGGTTGTGTGATTGCTCAATTGCAGGTGTTGGACCTATGTAACATAGGGTTTTGTCTGGCCCATTCTGGGCCCTGACACCAATGGAATAAGGAAAAGCAAGATGCATTCCCAGAGAAGACTTTCTTGCTGGGCATGTTCCTTGGGTGTTTTGCCTCTTACTGAGTACATGAATCCCAACAGCCACTCAATATATTTGGGCATGTGGTGCAGCCTCTGGTGATAAATGACCTTGGAGCCATTGAGCACCAAGTTTCCTACCAATGCCATAGACTGTCTACTTACTGCGCAATTATAACTAAGAAGTTCTAGGGTAGTACCCATAGCTTGCTGCAATTGGTATTTGTTACTATCTGAACCATGCCACAAGGGCACCAGGTCAACAGCAGACCAAGGATCAGCACACCTGCAAAAACCAGCTCAAAAAGTTTGAGAGCACAAGAGATCTGATTATCTGTCAAGTATACCCCATTGAAGGAGAAGTCCTGTAGGCACAACTGTGCATACCTTATTAGTTTCATGCTAGGGATTTGCCAATGAATGTTATATCCAACTTCAAGCCTTTTTGTGGAGATCACGTAAGGATTTTCCAGAGATAGCATAAGGGTGGACCACATAACTGCTGGGCCTCAGAATTGTAGAATGGGAATCCTCTTCTAACAAAGAAAGGTGACCATTTTGATATAGGAACCTTGACTATCTTCTTGGACCACCACGGAAGTAGAGCTTTAACTCACCTTTTTTCAAATTTTGGAGAAGATTGGTTAAGATTGGTACAGGTTCATTGGTCTTATCAGTAGGAGTGATTATAGCAGCTTTACTCTTGTTACTACAGCTCTTCTTCTTTGCAATTTTAGAAAGCTGGCTAGATGTAGGCATACTGGAGTCTTGCACTACCAGCTTACTTAAAGGTGTACTTGGTTTATAAGAGACAGTACTGGACAAACTATAGAAAGCTGTGTCTATTTCACCGCCTAGAATCTTGGTGAATTCAGCTTCTTCTGAGGCTAGAACAGGTGAGTACACACATACATTCCCAACCAGAATTTTGGGTATTCCCCTTTGGGTCTTGTTGATTCTCCTTTCTGGAACATTGGTGTAGCGTACAACTGGCTTTCTGTTCCTTTTTGGGTGGTTTACCATACTGAAGGAAGTTAAAAGACTTTTAGAGTAACATCTAGTTTAGTGGGGGAAATGTCTTGAAGTGATTGGTTATAAACTAGCTGTCACTATACTCACACATTGATCCATTAAGCTTGGCAAATCAAGGGGCAATGGTACTCTTGCTCTGGATGATAACTAGTCCAAACAATCAACTAGGTTTTACTCCAAGTTCATATTAACTGATGATCATCCAATAATTAGTTTAATATTGGGCTAAGAAATAGAGGGAACTGGGCTTTAACCAGAGGATCATGGAGTTCTATGACTCTCATTAATCCCCTCCCTTACTATATAACTCTCTCCTTGATTGATTAAATAAAGATCAAATTACATAAACTTATACTTATTATATGCATTAGGCCAAAAGATTTATCTTAGCTTAATCTTTAGTAACACATAAGGTTGTAGTCAAGTTAAGCGTTAGTAGCTATCAACCAACTGATAGCTGATGTCACAACAAAGGGTGAAAAAGTTAGTTACAGTAGTTTAAAAGCTATGGCGCCAAGCAAAAATACTCAGATTTAAGCAAATTCCATCTATTAGTGTAAAATATATACTCTGTTAACAGAGATTTTGGTGTTGATAGACAAAATGGGTCAGCACAACAACAAAGTACTCATATTGCAAACAAAAATATTCAAAATATGAACCAAAATGCATAGATTCACAAACAAAATGGGTTGAGTTGACCTTTGGTGTACATATGGGTCATTATTTTTCTTGTTATACCTAGGCGCCAGATTTATCCTTTTATAACTTAATTGCATTATTCATATTCAAATTATTCAGAAAGCTTAAAATACAATCAACAAATTCCAAAAATTTAATTGATCTTGGGCTTAAATGATTTTTTTTAAAAAATAAGGCATCAATTTTAGAATTGAAAATTGCAACTTATAGTATTACTGAAAATATCTTAAGTGCTACTACAAACTACAAACCAAAAATATTTATGATGAGTTGCATGGGAGAGTAATAGCAGCCCTAAAGCTATAAACACTATTACCCTATCTTTGGCTCATCATAAATATTCTTAGTTTGTTTCAGAAAAAAAGGTTGTTGTTTTTGAAAGACTGATAACTCTATTTAAAATACACCCTCTAGTAAGCTGCCCTACTTCATGAACTTGCCCCAATACACTACTAGCATCTTCTGATATTTTTGTTTCTCTGGTATCATCACATGATTTCAAATGATAAGTTATCTCAGAATATTCTAAGAAACTTTCAAATGTTAAAGGTGAAGTATACAACTTCTCATCTTTCATCAAATATGAAAGACTAATGCGCAGATTTTTAACTTCAAGCTCTTTCCTTATAGGCCTAACTTTTCTCTCATAAATATAAAAGAATGAATTTTGGGAAACAATTGAACCAGTTAAAGCTGATTTATATAATTCTTTTCTTTTTCCTTCTTGCTCAAAAATATTTTTAATATCATTTATATTCTTAGTATAAAGCTGGTTTTCTTTCTCTTTTAATGTTTTTGATATTACACCAAAGTGACCATCAACAATGCTTTTTCCATGACACTCTACAAAACAATTATATTTTATAGAACCTTTAATATATTTAGGTGCCTCTTTAAATAAGTAATATAAAAATTCATATGATCTAAAATGATTTCCATTATCAGTCCATACTTTTATATTTTTTATTTTTTTAAATCTATCTAATTTAAGAATTTTTATAAAACACTCACCTAAAAATAAAGAATTGTATGATGCTATTTGAGACAAAAAATCATGATATTCATATTTAATTATATTGTTTTCCTTAAAAACTAATGCAAACCCTAATAATGAGATTGTTTTTTTGAATAAAAACAATTATTGGTCTCAATTGGACCACCTCCAACCTTTAAGTTTTCTTTATAATCTATAACTACAACACAAGACTCATCATCTAATTCATTAATATCTTTTTTATATTCACAATTTTGATGAACATAAAAGTCTTGGTGCCGATTAATAGTCTTTAAGTCATTGTCTATAGATTCTGGTAATGGTAAGTTTTTACTTTCACATTCTTCCTTCTTTTTTTCTAGTGAATTTTTTAAATTATAAATATTGCACATATTGGTTTGTTTTTTACTTTTTATTATATTTTTAGGGATTAATTTATAGTAAGTGGAAATTGAAACTGAAATTTCATTTTTTATTTTCATATTTTCATATATTTCTTTTTTTGTTTTAAGTAGAGAGTATTTAATTTCAGTTGAGTAATTACTCATCTCTTTTTCTATATCTTTATAAATTTTTTCAGGCACTTTTTTTGTAAACTGGCTTGTTTCAAAAGAATTTTCCAGCAATTTTTTAATTATTTTTTTAGTTATTTCTTTTTTTAATGAATAGTTATTATTTTTTGGCTTTTTTTGTTTAAGCTTACATTTTTATTTTTATTTATTTTTCTTGAGTATTCAAACTCACTTTTGGTTATATTAAACCCCATATCATTAAGCTTTTTTAAAGAGTAACTGGAAGTAACCAGAGATTGCAAGGCTGGGAGATGTTTTTGGGGAGAAGATTTCATGAGATCCTTTAAGTTTTCAATGAACTCATTGCCTTTTTGATTTTGAATAGTTGGCAGGAACTGAGCTTTCCCAAATTCAGTTTGAGTAAGGAAGTGCTTGATGAAATTATCAAGATCATCACCAGCAATAAAGAGGAATGCCTTTTTTAACATTACAATTCTCTCTCTTTTTGTTGAAGCTCCCAAGGAAAAAAAAGGTAGCATGGCAGAAGTAAATTTAACTGAGGACATGGTAGTATTTTAAATCTGTAATTAGGTCAGATCTCTGATGTGTGCCTTAATGATGGAGTAGATATGATCAGAATGTGGCCTTTGAATGGGGTCTTTTGGATTAGAAGCTTTGTGGTGCTTTAGCTCTTATATACCAAGCTAAATGACACCATTATGAAAGAAATGGTGTGATAGCTTTTATTATAGTTTGAACTTGAATTTATGTTTGCAGAATTAATTAAATACCCAGTTTTCATGCACAAGTGATATATGTGAAGCAGCTAAGCATTATTATTACATCGTATCCTCTTTGTAATCAATGCAAATCAATTAAATGATGTATTCAGTTAATTGTAACTCTTCCACATATTTTCAAAATGATAAAATATTAAATAATTCCATTTAATGAATGCTTAATTTGAGGTTTGAAGCTCACTTGAACCTTAAAATCAATCTAAACAGTGATAAAAACACCCTAACTTCAATCTATTATAAAATCCTAAAAAATTGAGCTTTTTAAATAAAATAAAATGCGAAAATAAAGCTCTCAATCTTATATTTAATTTCGTTAAATAAAAAAAATATGTTGTATATTAAGAAAGAGTATTTATTAGCTTTGAAGTGATCTACCTTATATCATTAGATATAATCATATAATAAAATCTGGATTATACTCTTTTAAATTACTTTTGCTTTAATATTGAGTATAGTATATATATTAAAAAAATTACACTAATAGAATGATAAGATTACTAGCTTCATTTTGGTAGTTTAAAGTGTGAAAAATATTACTTTTTCATTGAGTTATTAATGTTTTAAATATAAAATGTGTAATTAGTTACTTTTTCAAAATTGAACTGTGTTATGCTGCAACTTGAGCAGCATGTGTATTAGAAAATGACCTAATACCTAAAATAATGACCCATATGTTTACTATGTAAATCAGTGGCAAAATATACTTAAGCGCAGTGAGTCAAAACTCAAACCAAAAACAAGACACAATAGCAACTCAACATGTAAGTGAAACCACTCAGTTGTTGTGTGAAATGAATTGTAAATAAGAATGATACCTAGTTATCTAAAATAAGGCACAGGATCTAAAACATTAATCATAAAAATTTGTGCTGGGTGTTTAAATATGGCATAAAATCTGGGGGAAATGGGTGAAACTTATTTCAGTGAGTCTAAAGTAGGCTTTATAAAACCAAAAACAACTAATTAAGAAATAAAAAATCTATAATCAGGATATTGGGTAGAAAATATTAATTAAATATCCATATTCAGTTAAAAGCAAAAATTAAAATTAGGGAAAAACTTAATTGAATTTTATTTAATATTTTATTAAATTCTCAAAATGGAAGAAACACAACAACAGAGTACCAATGCACCCGTTGTGCACTGCGGTTGCGGTCACCCCCGTAGGTCAAAGAATAGAGTTAGTGCAACCCAAGTGCCTACTCAAGAAGGAGATGGGAGAGGAGAGTTCCATAGTGACGCTGCACTGACACAGCCGGTTTAAGGAGCACAAGCTGCTAGGGTGCAGAGCATCAACCCTTGGGTCCCCAAGCTGACCCGGAAGCCCACCAAGGTCACCACTACAAAGAAAGTTAGAAACAAGGAGGTAGAACTTACTTCATATGTGTTTGACGTTGTGTACTGGCAAGAGTTGGTCCCGTCAGCCATGCTGGAGAAGATGAAGCCTGTACTTGATACTAGCTACAAGCCCTACGTCAGTGATGGCAATCAGGAAGAGGACAAGAAGCCTGAGTTCTTCAGAACTGATGAGGGGCAGTTAGTGCTAAAGAAAGTTGCTGTGTTCTATCTAAAGTACCCATGCCCTGTGTTGTGCCCAATGCCAATGAGTCAATCCTCACCACCAAAACACCTGCTCAGAAGCGCATCCCAAATATCAAATGCATCATCTTGCTTAAGCTAATGTGGGAACCTGGTGATTACAAGGCGGCTACGGCTCTTGTTTGGATGAATCCAAAGTACGCCTCAAAGACATTTAACATCTTCATCAATACTGGCTGAGTCCTTGCTGCGGAAAAATCCTTGTGTGTTTCCACTATGCTCACCAAGGAGCACAAATGAGAAATCCACCAGTGGATTACCTGGGACTGCCATCTGAACAGGAAAATATACAGGCAATGATCAAGTCCACTTTTGGGGTTGAGGCTTCCATTTCCTTTTACTACCATCTGCTGAAAAAGATGTGCTTTTCCTGGAAAAAGCTTGGGGTATCTCTGTACAATTGGAATAGCCTAACCAACATTGGTACCCGGAAAAACTATGCAGAGGCGTACACTGCCCTCAAAGCCAAGGGGATGGTCAAATTTTACTATATTGACAAATTGGCATTTGCTTTGTCTATGCACAATGCATATGGCTATGTTCCCAAAGGCTCCAATGACAGGATGGCTTGGCGTGCTGCAGTCCGCGCCACAGCCTACTCAATGGTGGCTCTCCTTGGTCCAAAGGGGGTTGATCTATACCAAATGATTTTGGGATCTTACAATAGCCAGACCTTCCTATCATTTCTCTGATTGGTCCAGGAACATCTGAGGCGTACAAGCCATGGCTTCACCAACATCATTGTGCTGGATAATGTTTGTCTCCATAAGGTGGCTGATATTCTTGAGGAATTCCCAATGATTGACACCAACAGTGCAGTGGGCCCCCAGCAATTGGCCACGGCAAATTTGCGCCTTCTCTTCCTCCCTGCTTATTTGCCCTTCCTAAATCCTATTGAGGAAGTCTTTGGGTGGCTCAAGCAAGTTGTCAAGCGAGGAACCCCAACTGGGACCAAGGACCTCTTTAATTTGCTGCAGGCTGGGATCCACACCCTCCCAGCTGAGACTGTGGCCAAATTCTATGGCCGCTCTGATTTGTTCATCCCTGCATGCCTAGCCAAACAGCCAATCAATTAAAGGCTTAGTGCGTCCATTTTTTATATTCTCTAATTTACTTTTCAAGATTTATTAATTATCATTTTATATTTAGATGTTTCCAAGCCCACAATCACATTCAGCAGGAAAATCAATGAAGGTTAGTAATTTATTTATAATCATTTTTTATTGTGTCATCTAAGGGTATCCCAAATGCTTGATACTGGATAACACAAACACATTAATATCACTTTTGGCAAATAAATATAATAATCAAAAAAAGTTAAATGTAATGTGTACAAATCAGAAGTAGATTTTATTGAAATATATTATTATGCTTTTATTAAGACCTTCTCTGGGATATATTCTGCAAATCTTGTTTGCTAAAATAAGAATTAAAAAATTTTATTTTAATAAAAATAATAAAAATTGCAATGGAATTATTTGGAAGAGAGAATTTATTAAGAGCGCCTGTAGTGAGATCTTCTGTATGTACCCACCCCGCAATGGAGCTGGCGCACAACCTCCACCGCCACACCGTGGAAGTGGATACACCCTTATTAAAAAACTCCTGCCTGATGGCAAATGGGAGTAGGGTCAGGTGCAAATGAAGGAGCAGCTTCTCTTGCAGGGCTGCAAACCCATAGATACCAGCCAGGACCAGGGCGTCCTGGATGATGTGATCCACCAAGTCATACTTGGGGGGGGGCCTTCTTCCTGTCCAGGGAGAGCCTGACCTTGTCAATTCCTAGAAGGACCCTGTCAAGATCCTCCATGCTGGCGCCCATTCCAAAGTAGAAGAGATACCCAAGGTAAACCACCAGATGAAGCCTTTGCACAGCAAAGGCTTCCGTAAACTTGCATAATTTATTGAAAACCACACTGATCTTCTTATCATGCTTGGTCTTTGCAAAGGTCAGCTCCATGGCTGCAGGGACCCCCGTCTTGTCAGCACACCAGGCCAACCCAAAGTCGGCAAGGAGGTTTTTTGTCTTCTTGACAACTGTTGCATCTGCAACAGCCAATTTTTCTACTGTGCGCCCAAAGTTGTCCAGCAGGTAAGAAATCATGTTCTCCAAGGGGTAGCAAAAGCAAGCAGCCGCATGGGCCCGGCCCATCTCCGGTACATTATTGAATGGGAGCGTCACCAGGACGTCCCAAACAAGCTCAATGGAGCTTATAAAGTAAGCTCCACTGAGGGATACCAGGTCCAGGCAGACCAGTTGGGCATCCTTGTAGGCAGTAACTGCCCACTTGGATGCCCCCTTGCCATGCATCAGCCTGGCCAATGCCTCCTGCGACATTGGAAAGGACCTGTGGATGAGGTCCTCCAGCTCCCGCAAGACAGGGGGGGCAGATACAGCTGCTTGGCTACATGAGTGGCATAGTTGGCATAGAATGTGGCAGGGACAAAGGGGACCAGGACTTGGCAGAGTTCACCATCTATGTTCTCTAAAAAACGGGTAAGTATTTACAAATTTTTATTAATTTTATTTTTTATGTTACCTTCATGTGTTTCCTCCTTGCCGGCAGCTTCAGCAGGCTTGGCCATTCTTGGCGCAAGCAGTTGTGCGGGCAATTATTTATCCTCTGTTCTGGTATGCTTGGCAGGTTTGAGATATTCATACATCTCTGGGTTGTCAACCCAGACAGACGGTGCAGAAAGATTGTATGCCTTAAATTTCATGCCCTAAACCACTGTCTTCTGGATATTGAGAAGACGCTTGATGGTCTTCTCAGGGGTGTCTGGTATTTTCATCATTAGGGCCTTTGCAGACACCTTGTCAATTTTGTCCCCTGTAAGGACAGCAGCCTTGACTTTTGCCTTGAACTTGCAGTCAATGTCTTTGATTTTGGCAATTGCTAAGTTGAGATCCTTCAAAAGCTTCTTCAATTCTCTCATTGATTTTTTACTAACCTTTTCATATGTTTTTATAGCTTTCGCCCCAATAAAATCTGTATTATTCTGATACTATTGCCTCTTTGTTTATCCCTGTTTGTTTTCACATTACTCCAATATCTCATTTTTTCCCCATTGTGTATATGTTTTACGCTCATCTCAATATGTGTTGTTTGCTTTGTGTTGGCATTGTCTCCTTGATTCCCGTATTATTTTTGGCACTTTGCACAGCCCCTTGTGAAAATATTAACAACAATTTTGTAACAAGCTAAATTTGAATTAGAAAATTATGTGTTAACTGTTTTTAGATAAAGTTTTTACTGATCCAAATTCAAAACCTTAATGATAAACTTTAAGCCAATCAGGAGCCAAGTGATAAAGTGATTGTTGTGACATAAAGGATCATTCAATAATTCTTTGGTGTATGTGCGCTAATTAATATGATTAGCTGGATGTTTTGCCATTGTACACCATTGCTGCTGTGGCAAGTTGTTGATGGACTAGTGCCCAATCAGCTGCTGGGTTAGCACTAGTCCATCAACAACTTGCCACAGCAGCAATGGCATACAATGGCAAAACATCCAGCCAATCATATTAATTAGCGCACATACACCAAAGAATTATTGAATGACCCTTTATGTCACAACAATCACTTTATCACTTGGCTCCTGATTGGCTTAAAGTTTATCATTAAGGTTTTGAATTTGGATCAGTAACAACTTTATCTAAAAACAGTTAACACATAATTTTCTAATTCAAATTTAGCTGATCACCAAATTGTTGTTAATATTTTCACAAGGGGCTGTGTCTGGGTACTAAAAATAACTGTGTTCTGGATCTAGATACATGGTATAGTAAATATATGATTTTATAGAAATAAGCTGAACATAAAGAATAAAACCAACTATAAACAAAGAGAACATGAACAATTGAAATTCAAAATAAAGATAATATAAAAATAAAATGTTTGGCAACAGGGGGTTTATTGGGGCAGGGAAGAGTGATGCCTAGTAGGCAGAATAGCACAAGAAGGAAGACATTGAGGAAGTGCTGGCCTGGGGGGTCTGGGATTGGGTGGGTGGGGCTGGAAGGTGGGGGGTGGCGGGGTAGGGGTAGGAGGATTGTGGTGATGGCTGCCATATACTGTTGTTGGTATTCCTTGTCTATCATTGGCTGGATGGGCTGGTAGGTGGCAGTGGCACAAGGTGGTAGGCGCTTGTCCTTCTGTGATTGGTTGCCCATGTTCACATGGAAGACAATTTGGGCAAACAAGTCAGCCACCATTTGGCAGCCAAAGAGAAAATTGTGGTCAAGGACCCCAAGATAGAGGTCGTTGAAAGCCTGAGGGCGGCGCTCCTGTAGTGTGGATCCAATGTTGAAGAACACAACATCAGCCAGATGGATGTCAGTGTGGCCAGCTGGGTACACTGAGGCCTGGTGTCCGCGTTCCTGGATGGCCTCAAGGGTGGTGGAGCTACCCTCCATCTGGTGGCTCAAGAAAACCCGATGCTTTGAATTTGAGCCATCCCAGGAGTTGAGTAATCCACCAAGGATGTGGCTGTACAAGTAGTCATTGATGAAATCTGGGTTTATCTGATAGTAGACAAAACCCTTGGCTGAAACAGCCAGAAATGCACCAATAAACGTCCCCTTCTTGACCTTCTTCCTTCTATTCTTGGCAGCGGCTTTTCCTTGCTCACCAAAATTGTCAAAAGCTATTGATAGCTTATAATACAAGACAAACATGACATCATCTGACAGACTAGTCAAGCATTAGACCAGGGTTGATTCAATGTCTAGATCATACGGGGAATCCTCAGTGCCATCCCATTGGTTGCCGGCAAAATTGGTAAGAACCCATATTGAAGCCACCTTCCCATACATCCAGAGCTGCACCATGCGCTCAGACACCCAAATGCCATGGTGTGCAAGTTGCTTCCGGACCTGGGTCAAGGGAAGATTGTGATCCCGCTGGAGGAGGTCAAGCATGATTGGGTATGCCTCAGATATTTATGACTCAGGGGCCTTCTTGGGCTTCTTGGCTGTCCTGATCAGATTCCCCCTGTTCATCAGGTTGTTGAATTCCCGCATGACAGTAGCTTGGGTAAATTGCAACTGGACGGCAATCTGTTGCCAGGACAGACCCTGTAGATTCAGTGCCACAATTTTCTGAAGAATTTGGGCAGTGATGATTTGTTGCTTGGGGCTCTGGGAGAGCTGAAGTCTGATTGGCTGTAGGGGGGCAGGTTGGTGGTGGCAGGAAGTTGTTCCAAATCAAGGTTGCGATCCTGATTGGTTGGTTGACAGGAAGCTTGTGTGGGGGTGGGTACAGGAGCAGGGGCAGAGCTAGACACTAAGTGACTCTCAAACAAGTCAAAGCCATAGGGGTCAGTGGTCAGGTACAGGCCAGCTTCCTTGTTACCCGCCTCAAAGGCTTAGGTGTAAACAGGTGCCTCCACGTTCTGAGCCTTGCCTCCATTGAAGCTGGCTTGGCTGCTTGTGCCGTTGAAGATGTTGCTAGTAAAAACCATTGTAAAAAACCTAGGGTAAAAACACTAAAAGTAGAAATTTTAAAAATTTAATGATACATTTTTATTGTAATCTCAAGTCCATATTTGGAAGGTTCTCAAAACCATTTCATACAAATCAGGAGCCATGAAAATGGATAAAATGCCTCTGTTCCTAAATTGGATAGCTGTTGATTGGCTGTTAAACTGTTATATTTCTATTTTAGGCTGCTCACACTACACATCTTGTGTGACTTCATTTTGTTTTGTGCTTGTGGAATCTTGCTTCTAGATTGCTCAAATCTTGTTTCATTTTAGTCTTTCTGTTGGTGCCTCATATGAATCCTGATTGCATTATAATATACTCCAGAACAGCATCCATCCATCTCACTTGTTGTGTCAGTTCATTTTGTTTGTGGTTTGAACTACACCGCTTGATGTTTGATATGATTTTGTATAATGGGCTAGTAAATTTTTGTTTTTTGTTTGACAGTTCATTTATTAAATGATTTTTTTAAATTAATTGAATCCTGAATCTTGCGTGACTTGGATTTTGTTCAAATCTGAAATCATTTTGTTTAAATCTTAGGTATTTTTAGTTGTTGCCATAGCTTTTAAAACTACTGTAGCATTGCATTTCTGTCAGTGATGGCTTCAAGAGCAGCGGCAAGTGCTTGCTGCCAGGTAGCAAGGTACTCAGGATTGCTGCTTGTCTGCTTGATGGCAAGTAGAGGGGTCCCCACTACAATCAGTGAAAAGGTTTTGCTGTAACAGGATCTGGCAGTGTCCCTAAATATTGAACATGTGACTTCCTGCTCTTGGATTGCCCAGTTGGTAAACCACACTGCAGCAGGCCCTGTAAGGCGCCCAGATGCGGTGGCAACCCACATAGGTTCAGGCACTTGGCAGATGTGAAGGCGGGTTTCTGTGGAATGGAGCCAGCTAAAAATGTCAGTCCCTTCCACTCCACCCACAAAGAACTCAAGCTGGAGGTTTAGCATGTGTTGCGAGAGATCCAATTGAGGCAGGGTGACACTTGCGTTGTGCTACCCCAGGCAGAGGGAATTGTACACACTTTAGGCACCAGCTGGTCCTATTAGATAGCATATCCTTTGGGGATGTTTCCCATGGGGATTGGAAAGAAGGTTTCTTGGTGGAGAGTAGCCATACAGCCTGTACTCCATCCTTTCTTGGGGGAATTTTTCTCTTAGGTAGGTTTTTAACCTACTGCTGCTACCACTGTTGCAACTGAACCAATGAGAGTTCAGTACTTGATTTGGGGAATACAACAGTCCAATAGAAAGGACAATAATGAGTAGAATAAGATTTAAATTATTGTAGATTACTGTAGTTAATATAATATATTGGGAAAGCCACAAGGCCATAGGTGGTGGGATAGTGGCAGGTTCCATGTAAGGTTTGAAGCCAAGGAATAACTTGCACAGGAATCAGTGAAGTCACATTGGTAGCACTCCTAATTAGGAGATAGTGCCCGCAATTTGACATTATCATCAGATTGATTCATGTCCTTAGATATGTCCTGGGACAGCTCATCAAGTGTTCCCTGTGTATTGTAAGATATGTTGGCAGACAGGGAGGAAAACTTGGTTGCAACATTATGTATACTACTATTGTAACATGGGTACCATATGGGGTAGAATGTGTACTATTTAGTGGGATGGGGATTTGTGGTATTCTAAATAGTTAGTCTAGGGCAAATAGGTAATAGGAGAATGCATGTGTTACAACCTTATGTGAGAGTATTAGTGATCTCCATGGTGATACAGTTTACTTGAAAACAATGCTGGATCTAACATGTGATGCATCCATGAGGATTTCTCATGTCTGGTAAGATAAGTTGATAATCAGGCTAGAGGACTTTGTTGCAAAATCTAATTCATAAGTTTCGTATGTTGTCCTTAGAATCAAAGTACACATTATAAATTATAAAAATTTAAAATTAATATTAGGATATACAAAGAAGTTGATTAAGGCTGGTTTAATTTCATGGTCTTCTAGACATCTTCATCAGCACCAAAGGGTTTCCTCTTCTCGCCTGGCTGCTTAGTTTGATGCGGATATCTGATACCAGTATTTGACTCATTGGCGCTATTCTCGCCGTGGCCTTGGTTGATATTATAGCTACCTAATTGGTTTATGTCCCCAGTTTCTGTCTTTTCCCTATATCGACCTTTATTGCTTGCCTTAACCCCAGCCCCGCCGCTGCTGGCAGCAGAAAGAAGTTGGATATTGAGAAGGGCTGTGGTAAACAGGACAAGAGGATTCATTCTTACTTCTTGCTGTTAGACTCGCTTGTTTAAATACTCGCTCAGAATTAAAGAGATCTGTGGAAATTGATGTTCTTTCCGAAGGTGGCACTTACATGTTATGCCCACTGCCTGTGGCAAAGCTAGTGAAATACTGAGCATAACATTTTTTATCCACAGCTTCACTTCAGATCATATGTGCTGTTGACTTGGATTTGTATTATCAGTAATTTATGATATCAATGAGGTAAATGGGTCGGGAACTAATTTAAACAATAATTGTCTGTGCTGCCAGGGTGAGATTTTAAATGAGAGAATCATTGGAAATTATCGTTTCCACTACCACAAACAATTCCAACCCATCTCTTGTTTATAAACGATGATCTGGTATCTACATTGGGTTGGATTTAAAACAACTGGTAAATCCTTTCTAACAGAGTTTTAGCGCAGAAGTGTATTTTTGATAGAATCAATTCATTCATTTTCGAATTGCGGGATAAAACAGGCTTTTAGATCCTTTATCCTGGTTTGGGGGAGTAAACAAGCTTTGACCTGCCGATATTCCAGAAAACTAGCTCGGTTTTGGAGGGGATCTTAAGTTAATTGGGAAGATAAGATGGCTGGGATGCTTTAAAAATTAATTAGAGTGAATTAGTCATTCTTGATATTGGTAGGATATGCCATCTAGAAACACCCCATCTAGAAACCCTACCTAAAATTTCTGGCTATACCGCACCTGATAGCTTTAAATATAAATTAAAGCCCAAAAACACTTTGAAAGTAATATAAAGAATACATGGATAGACTCAAAATCATCCAAGGATCCAAATCTGCAATAAAAAAGGGGGCCAGCTAGTAGCAACTATAGTGTGCAGAGCTCCAAATCCTTCACACCTAAAACTGTGATATTTCCATATTGAAATTTGGCCCTATATTAACCATCTATTACTAAAACTAGAGTAAAGATTAAATATTTGGGAGGTAAAATATTTATTAAAAATAATAAGATGTCAGGTTTTGGCCCCAAGAGCCTTGGTAATTCCTTTGAGATGGGCAAGGCAGCCTTCTTTGGAGTAGTGGACTAAACCATCTTTTGGAACATTGGCAAACTTGACCTGCTGATCAGCATGCTTGGAGACAACTGCCTTGTTTATATGCCTTGGGGGTAAATCTGGTCCCCATGAGCATTCTGGATCTTCAGCTGATTGACAATGGTATTAAACCTGGGCTTCTTTACCTTAAAAAGACAGTAAAATTGGCTGTGCCAGCCTTCAAGTGATGAGGTAGCCTTTTTGACCCCTTTCCTAACCTGCTTGAAACAGTTATAATTGATGGAGTCTCTATTCTTGCATATCTGTCACTGCCTCTGGAAAATACCCATACACTGTGCTCAAAGTATTGAATGAATAGATCAAAGACTTCTTGATTATCTACAATGTACTTTTCCTTGAGAAACTTGTTGTAAAATATGTTGACTTCCTCTTTTCTGATCATGACCAGGGCAGCAAAGGAATTAAAAATGACCTTGGCCTCTTCTGTGCCATCCTTACATACCAGCTTGTTGAGGGCTGGGGTTTTTGCCAGATTCTTATGCAGAGCCTGGCAGTGATGAAAGAAGCAGCCTTGGGGCCTGCTCTTACAGGCTTTGATGAAGGCATTAGCCTGAGCTGCCTCAAAATTGACTATCAAAGTGGAATAGTAGTGATGAGACTCTGGGGTCTTTTCAGATGTGATCTTTTCCTGGATGGCCTCTGGATTGATCTTCTTCTTCTTGTTTCCCCTCTTCTCAGTTGGCTCATCATCAAGTGTTGGTAAGATAACATCCACTTTTTGCTTGAGAATGGTAAGGGTAAGGATATAAGTATCCTCCTTTTTATTAGAGAGAAAGTACACAGAGTGAACATTATGTGCATTGATCTGATCATAGATGGCCCAAAGCTGATAAGCCATATTTGAGCAGGATGAGAAAGTCCCATCTTCAAACCAGCTGTCACACTTGAGAAGGCTTTTGAGATCCTCCTGAGTTGCAAAGCAAATTACATGATTTGGTGCCCCTGGCCTTCATCATGTAAAAGGAAGGGTTTATTAAGCATGGTAACCTTCTGGTCATCTGTGAGCACAAGTCCATCAATCTTTCTGGCACTTATACCAAGATTAGCATCAACTGAGCGTTGATCAATCACATACTGCTGGATCATTTTATCCAACTTTCTCTCTATTATTTCCATTCAGATATAGGATGGTATGAGTGGCTATCTCAGAAGAA
>QTSX02002334.1:86280-149753 GCA_014839935.2 Entomophthora muscae | reverse complement strand
TTGGTGGGGGGAAGCAGAAGGGGGATTATCTTGGTGCTCCTCATTTGTAGTAGACTTATCCTTTGGAGGGGACTTCTTGGCCCAGGGCTTCTTCTTGGTAGGCTCCTTGTATGAAGCAGAGTTATAGAAACTGTGGTCAGTAACTGAACCATCAGTTTTCTCTCCCCCAGTGGAATGAACGGGGCTCTTCTTGGGAGAGGGCTCAGGGGAGAGCTTTGGGAAGGGCTTGGGAGTGGTCTTCTTTGATGAGACAGACTTCTTCTTGGTGGCTTTGGTGGGCTTAGAAGGACGCTTGGTACCATTTGGTTGCTTTGAGGTGTTCCTGTCCTAAAATAATAAGTAAAAGAGTTTAAAATAAAGCAATGTATTTTTTAAAAAAAAACAACTATAGAAAATACTAAATAAAAATTAAACTTTATAGGGTTTTATTGGCATTTAAAATTTAAAAAATACTTGTATAGTTTTTATTTTATTATAGTTTTGAATAACAAGTAAAAAGTTAAGAGATTTATGTGAAAGTACTATGTTTAGATAGATTTTATTTTAAAAATTGGAAAAGATGAAAGAGAAAAGTAAAAAATACAACATATCAAAAAAACAAATGATTTTATTATGTAAAACATAAAGTTTCATATGTAAGAAATGAAAGGTGTTGACATTATGAGTGACAATTAGAAAAATTGTAGACATTATTATTGACAACATTAACAATGTTGACATTTTTTTTGAAATTTACTAAGAAAAAACATAGTACACTTAATTAAATTTATACAGGCTAGCAAATATTAACTGTTTTCTGTGTATTTTTGCTCACAAAATAAAATTAAAAAAACATATGAAAATAAGTAAAAAAATAATCAAAGTTTGTTATTGCTTTATTAAAAAATATATTTGGGTAGTGATAATATGATATTTTACCATTGCATATATTGAAAAGTTGTTAAGAAAGTTGTCTTCAGTAATGAAAAGGGTAAAGTGTTGATAACTTCACTTATGACATTTTTTATAGGAGGTGACATATTAATTTAAGCTTAATTGTGCCACTCTAATTTGGTTTACTCCACCCCAGCAGATGATCACAAGCAAATAGACGTCATTTCCAAGTGTCAAAATTATTTTCAATAATTAATTTATATAGTAAATTAAATAGTAACTCATGCTTAAATTATTGGATTACTCTTAGCCACCAATCCACTTAATATATTAAAGCCGGAATAAGTGCCACATATATATTTATAAGATGAAAATTTTAACAATCAACTGTATGCATAATGTCTTTTTAATATAATAATGTAATATTTTTTTTAAAAATCCACACTTAATTTTTTTGTTGTAGATGTTTCAGTTTCATTATTAAAAATAAGTTAGGCTTAAAAAGTGTTGACATTGACACATTTAAGTTATGAAAACAAATAAAAAATAAACTAGTTTTTATTAGTAAATGAAAAGGAAAAATTAGGTTAAATTGAGTTTTTTATTAAGCTTAATATTAAATTGTGTCAAAATGGCCACAATTTTGTTGTGTTTTCTGGGTTCACACCCCTGAACACTTTAAAAATGGGAATAAAGCTAGCATAACAAGCAAAAAAACATAGGAGATTTTGAGTTTTGAGTTTTGAGTCAACAGTGACCATGTCAACAAAGTTTCAACATGGCCACTGTCAACATTATTATTGTTGACATGAGCGCTGTTGCCCATAGAACAGGCAAATAAGTACCTCTATATTTTTGCTCACCTGGCAATATGCTACAACCATATTCATCTGGGATACCAGTTGTTGCTGATCTCTCATCAAGGGAGCCTCATTAATAGTTAGAAGGCCTTCCTTTGTTTTATGATGAACTCTTGGGAATGATGACTAATATTAGCCATCAGATCAACAGTGTGGTTAACCAGCAGAATCACACTGCTGCTTGGGCGGCCCAACTGGAAGAACGTCTGACAAACTATGTTGCTGCAATGATTGGATCTATACTTGAGAATAAGGGGGATTTACAATAACTGGCTAAGCACAGTCATAAATCACATTAAAGGAGCCAAAGCTGCCTTCTTTCACCTCTGTAAAGAGGTCAAGTTGCTCTGTTGTTATGTAGGTAGGATCAAAGACAGACCCACCCTAGTGCAGGATGGGGAGGGCACAGCCATCATTCAGATAGACATGGAGGAGCTCTCTGGACATGTGAGCAAGATTGATAAAGGCCTTTTCCAATTGCTTTCAGATTGTTGCCATTTCTATGCTGAGTTAGCTAAACTCACAAAGCTAATTGACAACAACCATGTATGTGCTGAGAAGAACCATGAAAACTTAGAACTGAGAAAAAATCAACATCCTGCTAAGGAAAATGCAGGCATGAAGTTTGACTGTCAAGACTTCAGAATTGAGAATCTTGCAGAATAATTACAGGCTGCTAATTAAACCATTAGGGACCTCTCAAAAGAAGTTCAGTTGCAGCATAGCAACATTCAGCTTCTTCAAGAGCAGATGAAGCAACTCATTTACGGTAAATCTCTGGCAGTCAGACTGGAACCAGAAGTACAAGGAACCACAGGAAAAAGTCCCAGTTCCCTCTCTTTTAACAGTCAGGCTATGACTGACAACCATAGATCTTTCCATAGCTACAAGAGCAATGAGGACAACACAAGCTGCACAACAAGGAAAATCTATGTTGCTGAGCCTGTTTTAGACAGCAGTGAAACGCCTTTGCCTGGAGTGGCTATGTCCATATCAAGAGCCAACAACAACACAAGAAACACTGCTTCTGAAGTGCAATTTTGCGCATTGAACTTAAGAACTTTGTCCCCATTGCCCAGGAGAAGTTACAATTACAGTACGTCTACTGTGATCCAAAACTTCAAACGTACAAATCTTCCAAAATTCAACAAAAAATCCAGTGTACATATGTTTTTGAGACTGTACAACAACTCCATTTATGGCGCAGATGAAGCCATGAAAAACACAGCCATTTTTAATTGCCTAGATTCAGAAACTCAGACCATATTCATGCCCAGACTGCCTGAGCAAGGTTAGACTTATGAGAAAGTATCTAGGACTCTTATTTCTGAGTTTGGTAACAAGAAAGCTATTGTTTTTTGCAAAATGGAGTTTAATGAAGGGAAAAACAAGAAGGGGGAAAGCCTAATGGATTTCTCTGAGTGCTTCTACTTGGAGGCATAAACTATAGTCTCTATGGGAGCAGCTACCTTCTTTGATGTGAAGGAAGCCCTCCTCAACTATGTACATCCCAACCAAGAGCTTTCCATCACCCTCAAATCTGGAATTTATGGTGCAAGAACAGTCCCTGAACTCATGCACCATCTAGGTTCTTTTAAAGAACAACTTGAGATCCCATTCCCTGAATAAAAGAAGGCTACCACTTTCAACTCAACTGAATTCAAAGAGAAACCCATGGAAGAGGATATGTCAAAGAAAAAAGCAACTGTCTCAATCCCTGTGGCTAATAACCTTAATAATAACTGAACATGCTATAAGTGTGGCTAGCCGTGCCCCCTATCACAGGATTGTAAACAAACAAGGGCCAACATACATAATGTAGGCCCAGAAGATATCAAAGAAGATGACAAGCCTACAGAAGACAGCAAGGAAGCAGATGAAGAGGAGTCAAAAAACTGCTAAGCAGTCAGGTTGCAGAGAAAACCTTGACTACTAGTAGTAACAACCCCTCTCCAACACTTGATCCAGACCCTGCTGCTAAGAAACCACCTGAAAAAGAAGACAGTCTGATGGACCTGGATGCTAGCACTGTGCGCTACCTACCTGAAAAAGAGGAGTGAACAAGGACTTGCTCCACCAAGTTCTGGCTATAAACGCTATCACAAGAAGACAGGCTATACAGACTGAAGCCTTACCTTCACGTGAAGCAATAAAAACTGTGTTGATTCCTTACGCTGAACAACTTTTCACATTCTTCTAGTGAAGTTACTAATGAAAGTGATAGCGTTAAAAATTGGCACAAATACTACGCTCAGTACAAGTCTTAACTACTCTGGAGACTTTAAAGATCCTGAAACCTGAGATAACCTCTGCTTTAGAAGCATTTCTTGCGCAGTTCAAAGATCTAGATGTACACAAAGTTACAAAAATCTTGTCTCCAGACTATGGAGACCAACATGATTGCACCTATATCAAACTTGTTGTCCACAAGCTCAGAGTACAGACAATTTTAGAGTCAGGGGCTCCAGGGAACATAGTTTCCACCAGGTTGGTGAAGAAACTCAAAACGGCTCCTGATTTGGACTATGAAGAAGAGTTTGGAAGTGCTGGGCCCAATAAAACCAAAGCTTTGGGTGCTTATTCTTCTCTTACACTTTGGTTTGGTAAGCTAGTATTGACTGCTCTGGCTATAGTTCTCCAAAATAATATTTATGCTATACACATTGAAACAAGTTTTATGGCTACTTATGGTACAATTATAAATCATAAGGACAGCACTTTTAGCATCTTTGGCTATTCAGCTCCCATGTTCTATCATGAAGAAAGACCAAATTATCTACCAACCAAGAAGATTCATCACAGCAATATAGAATATGCTGACAGTGACATCCCTGTAGCCTATATGTTACGCCAGATAAAACTGAAGACTCTTTCCCTGGCTACTAAGGAGTATAAAGGGATACCTCTGTATGCAACCAAAGATTTTTATGATCCCAAAGGGTTTGCAAGTTATTCACAACACTGGTCTTAGTTTGGGGTTCTTTCAGGGCCCAGAATGCCCTGGACAATCAGCTGGCCTTCCTAGAGGCAAAAAAACCCCACAGCTTGGGAACCCTTACCAAGTATCTCCCAGAGGAAGAAAACCCCCTTTTTGACTAAAAAAATATCCCAGGATTTGAGAGGTACACAAGCCTCAAATCCCTGGTTTTAATTCCATTATCAAATTTGGGCCTCTCAACTATCAGGAAATGGTATATCAGGAGCGCAGTTGTTTGAATGCGCAATTGGGCGCTCAATTACTTGCAGGATCTATAAATAACTGTGGCACCTTGGCATGCTGCAGTGCAAGAAAGGATCATGTTATATCAACCAATGAGCACCCACCTCCTGGCCCAAGTACGCAAATCCCAGTGAAAATTGTAGGTTCAACTGAAATTGATACCTTCAGCTCTCTGGTGGCACAAAAAGCCACAAAATAACCAGTAAGTATAAGTAGTGAGGAGAAGAAGCCCTCCTCACTGTTGACACCTTAATAAAGCGAGTTTATGCCCAGAAATTATTATATTATTACAGGAATTGTCTATTTTTGCTCAAATTTAATTATTCTATTGCATCTATTTGGGAATCCACAACTCAATATAAACTTGCCTTTCAATATGCTCCTGGCTATACTCCTGCTACCTCAGTCAATCCACTCTGCGCTCTTGACTTGGAGTATTACCACCCCCATCACCTGGATCTCCCACCTGCTATGAAGGAGTTTCCTGCTGACCCCCCTCCCTACCTAATGCGCCTCCTGCCCAGGACTTCAGTAAGTTGGGGTTTATCTACATCACAGTATTGAGGCTGGACAACCAGGTTGTGCCCCATACTGGGAGTTGGTGCCCCTAGCTACTGCAGTCAACTATCTGGTACAAATCACGCCTATTGTGTACATGGCCTTCCAGGCCCAGCCTGCCTCCCCTGTGGGAGTCCAATTGGACTCTGGTATGGGCCATGACAGGTTCCCAAAAGGACTACACAGCAAAGTCTACAGTCTCCACAATGGATCCTGCTGTGAACCTTGGATTTCTCCTGGAATTTTAATACCTTCTAATGAGGAAATATTGGTCTTTTTGGGTAATCTTTCTAATATCCCCATAAAGATCAAGAAGAACCAACTCTTGGGCCATCTTCAACTGGAAGAAAAATCAGCTTTGACAGATGTCATTCTCTTTGGAGAATTCAGTGAATTTGAGCTCCCTTGCAACAGCCCTGTAATTCTATTATTAATTCCAAAGAAATCACTCCAGGGATTATATAAGCCACAAAAAGACCAGGATTTGCATCTTTTCAATAAATAAAGAGCCATCTTTGCTGAGCACAACCATGACTTGGAAAAGGCTCTAGGAGTAGAACATATGCTGGACACGCAAGGCACAGCTCCCATGTGTTCCTTTCCATTCTGGAGAAGCCAGGCTCAACAAGAAATTTTCAACAAAGAAACTAAAGAAGCTCCTCACAACTGGACTTCTAGTTCCTAGTAAAAGTCCTTGGTACTCTCCCCTTCTAATAATAAAGAAGAAAGATGGATACAATTGAGTGGTAATGGATTATTCCAAATTGAATTCTGTTAAAAAAAAGGATTCATATCTACTTCCACAAATTGACAGCACACTTGACAAGCTAGGCAGCACTCAATACTTGAGCGCAATGGGTCTAATTAGCAGCTATTGGCAAATTGACCTCCCAAAGACAAACCAAGAAAAATGCGCAATCATCACAGAACAGGGCCTTTTTCAGCCTACATGTATGCTGCAAGTCTTGGCTAATACCCCTGCCACCTTCCAACGCACAATGGAATCAGTGATGGGTGACCTAAAGATTTCTTTTGTTCTGGTTTATTTAGATGACATCAATGTCTTCTTGAGAACTTTTGGTCAACACTTGGAACACCTGGAGGCTGTATTCTAACAGTTGATTGCAGCTAATCTAAAGCTTAAACCTAGGAAATGCAATTTCTATAAAGAGAATTTGAAATTCCTATAGTATATTATAAGTAAGGATGGACTTAGACTGGTTCCTTCAAAAGTGGAGGCAATTACCCAGATGCAGCAACCAAGAAGCAAAAGGGATGTTCAAGTATTCTTGGGGATGATAGGATACTACAAACATTTCATTACTAACTTTTCTGACTTGGGAGGACCTCTATTCCATCTCTCAAAGAACGTGGTTGAATTCTCAAGGACGCCAGGTTGTCAACAAGCTTTTGATGACTTAAAGGCCACTCTTGTCACCAAGCCTGTCCTGGCATACCCTGATTTTTATTGACCCTTTGTTGTCCATAAAGACACTAGTCTCACTTCAATAGGTGCAGTTTTATCCCAAATGGATGACAAAGACCAGGAGCATCCTGTAGGCTACTTTTCAAGAACCCTGAATTGCCACAAGCGCAACTAAACAATCACAAAATGGGAGTGCCTGGCAGTTATATACGCCTATCAACAGTTTAGAGTTTATCTACATGGCATTCACTTTGCTGTGGTGATGTACCAAGTGTCTCTTAAATGGCTCAAGACCCTGAAGGATCCTGAAGGCTGTTTGGCATGTTGGGCCAAAAAACTCCAAGTATTTTATTACAATATTGTAAATCATGCCGGAGCTTCCCACCAGAATCTAGATTGTCTATCTAGACTCCCAACCATAGCATTGGTTTCCCCAGTGGCAGACAAGCTCTACAACAAGATACTCCTGGACCAGTCTTTGTGGGGGGAGCCACCCAAGGCTCAGTTAATTCTGAAAAATCTTGTTGTGGATACTAAGGTCAAAAATACACAGCTTTTTAAACTCCACAAGGACAAATGGTTACCGTACATTAGACCTTCACTATGTACAAATGTAATTGTATCAGCTCATAAACCCGTAGGTCATGGAGGCATGCAAAAGACACTGAATCTTCTAAAGCAACACTGTTACTAGGAAGTGATGAATTCAGATGTACCATAAACACTGGTTGCCTGCCATGATTGCAATATAGAGCAACCAAAAGTCATGCACTACCAGCACTGTTTAATCTGACCAAGTTTTGCGTTCCATACTGTTGCTATAGACATAGTTGGCCCTCTCCCACTGAAAACCAGCAAAAAAATGTTTGTGATTGTAGCAGAGGATCCTCTTACCAAATGGATGGAAGCAAAAGAAATCCCATATCAGTTGGCACTGACCACAGCCAAGCTCATTTTAGAGAATATCCTCTATAAGCACAGCTGCCCACAAACACTGCTGACAGATAATGGAACAAACTTTACAAGCTACATGATATCTAAGATAAACAAGCTCATGGGTATTTGTGGTACTTTTCAACACCCTAGCATACACAAAATAATGGTATGGTGGAAAAAACAAACAGAAGCCTGATTCAGATCCTGCAGAAGTTAAGCCATCAGCATGAATTGGAATGGGATACCTATCTTCCAGCTACAGTCTTTGTTTACAACATTGGCTTCTACAGAGCAACTGGGAAAAGCCCTTTTAAGTTGCTATACAGCTGGAAACCTAGCCTGAAACCTCATTTATATAGCTTGATAATTCCATTGAAGCTATATCTCCAGACACATACCTCCAAAGGTTATTCCAGACACTAATTAAGCTACAATCAGAAGCATACTCAACCAACCTGGCCACCAAAATTAAGGACATTGATCAAGAAGAACAACACTGCCAAGCTCTTCCAGTATATGAGACAGGAAGCAAGGTGTATTTCTACAGCAATCAAGGATATGGCTGTGAAAGTAAGCTTGTGTTGCTATGGCAAGTACCTGTGAAGGTAGTTCAGAAATTAAGGGTAGACAGTTACACCTTGAAGCACCTGAAGACTGGACAATTGATTACCCAAGTACATGTACAGTAAATGCACAAGGCTTCTGGTGATCAAGACTAAACCTTATTAAGGGTAGCAACTTGGAAAAAGAAAAAACCTAATGTAAAAAATCCATGAATTGTTATCCCAGCTGCATCAAGAATAAGATAAAGCAAAAAGAAAGGAAAAATAGGTTGATTTAAGCAAAAAAGTACTTTATTAAGATGCTATTGCCTCTAAACCCAGGTGCAACTAGATGAGGACTTTTGTCACTGCTGCTTATATTAGCCAGGCATTGGGCAACCAGTGGAATGCAAATGTAAGGAAAGTAGATTTGTTGACAGGAAGGAAGTTTACGCAATTTATACCAATGTAATAGGGAAAAACAAGAACAAGTAGAATGCACTCCCACAGCAGACTCCTGCATTGCACATATTCCTCTGATGTTTTATCTCCAACAGAGTACATGACCCCAAGGAGTCACTTAATGTACTCAGGAATATGGTGTAGTCTCTGGTGATAGACAACTTTAGAGCCGCTAAGCACCAGATTTCCAACCAACACCATTGAATGACAGCTTCCTGCCCTACTATAGCTTAGAAGCTCTAAGGTAGCGCTCATAGCCCTCCTGAGTCAATACTTGTGGCTATTTGAACCATGCCACAAGGGCGCAGGACCTGTAGCAGAACAAGGATTGGCCCACGCAGTAAATATTAGTTCAAGGAGCTGAGAGCTCAAGAGATCTGGTTGTCCGTCAAGAGAACCCCATCATAAGAAAATTCCTGAAGGCATAGTTGAGCATACTGTAGTAGCTTTAATTTAGAGATACACCAGCACACTGTATTCCCTACTTTGAGTTTTTGGTGGAAATTACATAAGGGGTTTCCAGGGCCAGCATCAGTGTTGACCACATGACTACTAGCCCACAGAAGCGCAAGGCAGGGATTTTCTCTCCAAAAAGAAAGGCAACAATTTTGATGAAGGAACCCTGACTGTCTTCTTGTATTTTCTCAGGAGCTGAGCTTGCTTTGACTTTTTAATTCTAAAAGAAGATTGGTTAAGCTGGGTACAGATTCATCAGATCTAGTAGTTGACACGTGTTTAGAAGTCTTGTTCTTGCCAGTATGGTTTCTCTTATTGGCAACAGTTGATAGCTGCAAGGAAATGTTGCAACTGAACCAATTAGAGTTCAGTATTTGATTGGGGAAGACAAAAGTCCAACAGAAAGGAAAAGAATGAATAGAATTGGATGTTGTTTATTGTAGAATATTGTGATTAATATACTATATGGGGAAAGCCACAGGGGGTGGCATAGTGGCATGTTCCAAGTAGGGTTTGAAGCCAAGGAATAACTTGTACAGGGAACAGCAGGTCAAATTGGTAGCGCTCCTAATTAGGAGAAATTACCTGCAGTTTGATATTGCCATCAGATTGGTTCATGTTGTTAGATACATCAAGGGGCGACTCATTGAGCGCCCCCTATGTATTGTAAGATATGTTGGCAGGCAAGTCTGGAAACTTGGCTGCAACACCCTCCCTTGCCCCCTGCTTTTTGTCAGACACCAGGATCAGAGTATGTGGAAGATCTGGGAAGGTCTTCACAAACAACCTTTGTGTGGAGATGGTGCAACTGGGGCGCAAGCAATTGTGGTGAAGCTTCTTGGTGTTTTCTTGGGCATCTTCAAGTTGTTAGGTGTGGTTGTCATAGACTGCAGCTATTTTGAAGGGCCCCAAGTGATTGGGTTCTAACTTGGCTGAATTAGGTATAGGGCGTAGACGGGGTCACCTACAGTGTATCTGGCCTTGAGGTGCTTTGTTCCTCCCTCAATTTGTTTGTGTTCAATATTGCAGGCTTTGGCACACCATTGGACCAGGGAGGGATTAGCAAATAAGGGGGGCTCCCCAGGAACTGTGGATTGTAATTTCTCTTGTTCTGCCCCTGTCAAGCAGTCAGGCGTCCCAAAGGCCAAGGTTCTGGGGATGAACCCAGTGCCCCTAATGATTCTTGTTTGTAGGATGAGTAGTGCGGTGGGCAGATGTTCAGTCCACAAAGTATTAGGATGTTCCTGTGAGAGTTTGGCAATCAGTTGGACCAGTGAGCCATTCAACTGCTCTACGCGCCCATTGGCTTGCAGATGGTATGGAGTTGTGACTATTTGTTGTAGGGCATTTTTGGCGCAGTATGCCTTCATGAAATGTCCAACAAGCTCAGAATCCCCGTCTTTAATGAGGCCTTTGGGTCGTCCAAAACAGGCCACAATTTCCTTGTCAATGAAGCAAGTGATGGTAGTGGCGGTGTAATTAGTGGTTGCCCATGCTACTGGCCAACAGGTGAAGTAGTCAATGGCAGTTATGATGTATTTCTTCCCCAGTCTGTCTTTGAGGAGGGGCCCAAAAATATCAAAGGCCTGTTGTTTGAAAGGTTCCATGGCCTTAATGGGTAGGACAGACTTGGGGGGTGCAGGCTTTGACGTATTCTTCTCACACAACACACATGTCTTGAGGAGATCCAAGATTTCTTGGTGCATACACGACCACCAAACCTTACATTTCATAATTTTAAAGAGGTTGCATCCTCTGACATGGCCCAAGGTGCGGTGGTAGTGCAGTATGGTGTCACCTTGTTGTGTGATGGGAATATAGGGTGTCTTTTCTCCTGTCTCTGCGTGGTGGCAGACATTGCCTGCATTGGTAGTGAACTGACTTTCATTGTCCTTCAGTTTGGAATGGTTACCAAATTAAGGCCTTCATAGCGTGTTGCTTCAGGTCAGAGGTGAAACATTGGACAATTGGGGTCCAAACTGTTGTCTCTGTGATGGATGCCATATAGAGCCTTTAGAGGGCATCTGCCATTACAAGCTCTTTCCCAGGCTTGTATTCAATACACAACTGGTAATGAGATAGGCGCTTGACCCAGCCTTCCTGGCAGTGTGTCAAGTAGGACTGTGTGTTAAAATATTGGAGTGACTTGTGGTCTGTCAGTACATGGGGTAGAAAGGTGGCCCCTTCTAAGTAACAGCACCACTTCTTGATGCAGTGCACAATTGCTGCTAACACCTAGTCATGAATTGGGTAACCTTGTTCTGAGTCAGTGAGCTTCCTGGATACATATGCCATGAGGAGGGAGACGCCCTTGTCAGTTTCTACTGATAACACACCCCCTATGGCCCTATCAGAGGCATCAGTCTCAAGTTTTTATTGGTGGTTCCAATTGGGAAACTGTAATACGGGTGCAGTTGTAAGCCTCTGCTTCAACGTCTCAAAGGCTTGATCTCTGGCAGGGGCAAATGGAAGCGCTGTTTAGTGTTCAGGAGCTTGGTGAGAGGTGCAATTAGTTCCCTGCAATTGGGAATAAACTTGCGCACGTAGGCAACCATGCCTAAGAAGGTACATACCTGACCCATATTGGTGGAAGGTGGCATGCTGGTGATTGCCTTGATCTTGGCAGGGTCAGGCTTTATCCCTTGAGCAGAGATGGTGTGCCCAAGGAATAAGAGCTCAGACTTGAGTAATTCACATTTGGAGGACTTACCCTTTAACTGGTTTTTCCAAAGGGTGTCAAGGACAGCACAGAGGTTTGGAGGTGTGTGGTTTGATCTTGACTAGAGACAATAATGTTGTCAAGGTACACAACAACGCACTTCCCAATCAATTCCTCAAATGCTTTGTTCATTAACATGGAAAAGGTGGAAGAAGTGTTGGTCATTCTAAAGTTTATGACCCAGCACTCAAACAACTTGTAGCGTGTTTGGAAGGCTGTTTTTGCTTCATTCCTTGGGGCAATGTGGACCTGGTTGTACCCTGCGGTGAGATCAATCTTGCTAAAGACTTTTGCACCCGCAAGTGTGTCAAACAGGTTGTCAATCAACAGCAGGGAGTACTTGTTTTTAATGGTCACCTCATTGAGGGCACGGTAATCTATGACTAGGCCAAGGGACCTGTCCTTCTTGGCTACAGAGAAGACAGCAGCCCTGTATGGCAAAAGCAAGGGGCCTATGAAACCCTTATCAAGTGCGTCTACAAGGTGCTGACAGTGGGTTTCATCTTCTTTTGGTGTCAAGCAATAGAGGGGACACGCCTTGGGAAGCAACCCTTGTAGTTGTACAGCATGCTGGATCTCCCAGGGAGGAGGTAGTTGGTCCAGTGTTTCACTGAAAACGTCCTTATACTCATCAAGGAGAGCGACAAGTGCTGGTGGAGGTGGAGTACTCAAGGGAAGGGCCACAGGTGGTTCAGTGCAGATAACTTTGACTGAGCATTGGTTGAAGTCTAGTTTCCCTCCTTGAACTTGTACAAGCCTGTTTTGGTTATTCTAAAAAACACAGTATTGTGGAGTAACTTGCTCATTTTGACAGGATAGATCTGGAAGCCCACCCCATTTCTATTGAGGGTGATAACAGATGTATCCCAGTCAATGTAGGGACTGTTGTGACAAATCCAGTCAAAGCCATCAATTACATTGTGGCTGAGATTTGCCATGATTGGCCCAGAGAGCTTAACCTGGATGTTCCCCTTCTCACAGATAAGGGGACCGTTTCATGGGTAATTTCTACTCTACGGGAATCAGCTACTTGTACTGCCTTGAATCTGCTTAGCACACGGTCTAAATGTTGAGAGTCAGCAAGCGCCTGGTCAACCATGGTGTGATTGGCTCCAGTATCTATCAGTAGTTTGTGGGTGTTCCCACGGAAACAAAAAGGATAGGCCAAGCAAGTTACTTTATTTGGAGAGTGACTGGCTTGAAGTATGGGGTTGTAGCTATGAACTTGGAAGACGTTGAGGGTTTCAACTTTATGAATGTTGTAGTTGCAGGGGCTCTTTGCTAGGAGGGATCAAGAGTGAGGGTCAAGTGGGGTTGTAGAACCTCTTGTAACTACAACCCCCAGGCTTTTCCTGGGTCCTCAATGTGTGCTAACTGGAGTTCCCCCTTGCAGGGGCGCTTAACCCCATTTTCCTATTGGCGTGGCTGGAGGCAACCTACTTGGTTGTGAGCACTGCCAGATGTGGGAGGATGTTGGGGTGGTGCGTCATTGGAGCGGCAGAAACCCATTGAAGCCTAGTTATTAGCCTCTACAATGGTCTTATAGCAGTCATTGATGGAGGTGCAACAACCTATGGGAAACCACTTGCAGATATGGGGTTTGAGCCCATTAACTATTAAGGTAAGGAGCATGATAATCCTGTCAGTCACGGCTTCTGGGGTGGCAGCAAGAGCTTGCTGCCAGGCGGCAAGGTATTCAGGAACGGACCCAGTCTGTTTAATAGCCAGGAGGGGAGTACCTACCACAATGGGCGAGAAAGTCTCACTTTAGCAGGACTTTGTGGCATCTCTGAATGATGCCCAGGTGATTTCTATCTCTTGACTGACCCAGGTGGTGAACCAAACTGCAGCAGGTCCTGTAAGGCAGCCTGACGCAGTGGCAACCCACATAGGCTCAGGTACCTGACATACACAGAGACAGGTTTTGGTGGAGTGGAGACAACTGATAATGTCAGCCCCTTCCACGCCACCTGCAAAGATTTCCAACTGAAGGTTGAGCATGCGTTATGACAGATCTGACTGGGGCAGAGTGACACTAGCATTGTTCTATCCAAGGTGGAGTTGGTTGTACACACTTGTAAGTACCAGTTGATCTTGATAGATGACGTACCCATCAGGTATGTCCCCCTTGGGGATTGGCAGGAAGGTTTCTTAGTGGTGAGTAGCCATACAGCCCGTACTCTGTCCTTTCTTGGAGGTATTTTCTCTTTAGGTAGGTTGTGAACCTACTGCTGCTACCACTGTTGCAACTGAACCAATGAGGATTCAGTATTTGGATTGGGGAAGATAACAGTCCAATAGAAAGGATGGGAATAATAAGAATAAGGTATTGTTTATTATAGAATAATGCAATTAATATACCATATGGGAAAAGCCACCAGGCCACAAGGGGGTGACATGTTCCATGTAAGGATTGGAGCCAAGGAATAATTTGTGCGGGGTCAGCAGGCCAAATTGGTAGCGCTCCTAATTAGGGGAAAGTGCCCTCGGTTCAACATTGCCATCAGATTTGTTCATGTTGTTAGACACGTCAAAGGACAGCCCATTGAGCAACCCCTGTGTATTGTGAGATACGTTGGCAGGCAAGTCTGGAAACTTGGTTGCAATACTTGTGTCATGCCCAATACCACTATATCCTGCCTTTTCAGATGTTATCTGGTGCAGATCATGTACACCTCTAAAGGTCTTTTGCCAATCCAGATGGCTGTGCTTGCCTGCAAGTATCTTTCCCCAAACAACTTGAAGAGGGTTCTAACCCATAATCAGTTGGTCAGGTTTGTAAGTGATAGGCATCAAGCCTCCAACCTCCTGGCCAAGAGTACCACAAATTTCAAGGACCTGATCCCCTTCAATGCCCAAAGAATACAGAGGATGGAGAGATTTTCCTGCTCCATGACAATGGGGAGGACATGGAGGATAGGATCATAGCCTACGCCACAACTCAAAACCTGGAGCAGCTGAACACTCCTACCACCTGACTGTGTGACAGCACTTTTGCTACCTGCCCCTCTCTATTCAAGAAGCTTTGGATACTTCATGGGCAGTTTAATCCCAGGTCATTCATCTTATATTCTTCTTCCTTCCTGGTGCTAAGACAGAAGTCTACAATATAGCCTTTAAGATAGTTTGGGATACTTTAAGCCCCCTTCATTTTAACAATCTCCCCCTCCCACCCACACCACTATAGCAAATCCTTCCTATGCTGAGAAGGATGATACTGCCAAGGCCACTGAGCAGCTAGCTCATGTGCGCTTGCTTGGGCCAAAGGTGATAATCATAAAATTTGATCTTGCTCAGTTCAGAGCCTTTGAGGCCATCTTTGATGGAGAATTTCAGGGCTACTTCTTCCATTTCAGGCAGGCTCTCATCAAATATCTCAAGAACAATAATGGAATCTTAAGAAGTATCTAAACCATGGTAAAGGAAAGTGCTGCTTTGCCTTGACCCAGTTTGCTGCCTTGGATTTTGTGAAGCCAGAGTATACTAGGATTGGCTTTGAGGCCCTCCTGGAGGATGCTTGTGTCAAAAAGCACTCCAGCATTTTCAAGGGCTACCTTAATTACTTTGAGAAGCAGTGGGTTAGAAAGAAGGTGACTACCAGGAGAGAAAAGAGCAGGGCCACTGTCCCTTGGAATTTTTGATCACCTGCATCAATGGGGAGACAAAGACCACCTCCAGCTTGGAGGTTTGGCACAAAAACCTAAAGACAAAGTTTGGGGCCAGCTCCAAGTTTAAAAAGTTCTTTGCCAAGCTGCAGGAAGACCAAGCAAGAAATATCTCCAAGTTCCAGGACCTGGATAACTGGGTGGCCCCAAAAAAGAAGAAGAGCAAGGAAAAGGACTACCAGGAGGATGTACAGAAAGTGGTGAAGAAGTACAAGGCAGTAGAAATAAAAAATATCTTGAGGGCGTGGCTACTGCTCTTACTGGTGGCTTAATTAGCCCAATAAACCTTGATTTGCTTTGCCTTTATATTTTTTACTTTATTTAAATATTTGTTGCAGCCAAGTTTCCAGACTTGCCTGCAAACATATCTTACAATACACAGGGGACACTTGATGGGCCGTCCCTTGATGTGTCTAACAAAATGAACTAATCTGATGGTAATGTTGAACTGTGAGCACTTTCTCCTAATAAGGGGCGCTACCAATTTGACCTTCTGACCCCACACAAGTTATTCCTTGGCTCCAATCCTTTCTTGGAGCATGCCACCCCCTTGTGGCCTGGTGGCTTTACCCATATAATATATTAATCACAGTATTCTATAATAAACAATACCTTATTCTTATCATTCCTGTCCTTTCTATTGAACTGTTGTCTTCCCCAATTCAAATACTGAATCCTCATTGGTTTAGTTGCAACAATAGTTTCAAAGTGGTGGTATAAGAAATATGGTATATTGTGTTAATTTATCTGTAAAATATGAGATATTTCCAGGTGTGCTGATAAAAGTATAATAAATGAAGGTTAAAATTCCCTTATGTTTTGTAGTTGTTGTGTTATTTTATCTATCTTTATTTTTGGCTCATTAGAATTTTTAGTTTTTATAGGAATAAAAAATATTTTTATAGTAAAGAGTTTAATATACATAGTAAATTAAAAATACTTGCCTATATATCCTTATTCTTATTACTTATGGTACTTTTTTATTGCTTTTCTGGACTCTCTGGGGTCATTTTAGTATAATAATGCATTTCAAATTATTTTTTATTAAAAATTTTCAGGGTAAAGTGTTTTGCTAACTAAAAAGTGTTGACATCCAGGAGACAACATTATTTAAAGCCAAATTTGCACTTACTATAGTATCAACATGGCCACTGTTGACATGGCTACTATTGCCCTGAGAACATATATTTGATTAATATTCATGGATACTTAACAGCCATGAGAAGAACTATGCTATCACTGAGCGTGAATGATGAGCTGTCATATATGCATACCAGCAATTCAGAATATACTTGCATGAAGTCCACTTCACAGTAGTGACAGATCAACCCTTCCTTAAGTGGCTTGAAACACTAAAGGATCCCAAAGGACGTCTTGTATTCTGGGCCATCAAGCTTCAGACATATTATTATGAGATCCTTCATTGTGCTGGCACTGTGCACCAAAACGCTGATTGCTTATCCCATCTTCCAACTATAGCCTTAGTTTCACCAGCAGCTGAAAATATCTACAACAAGTTACTGATAAATCCATCTATTCAGGGGGAGGAGCCATCCAAGATTTATAATATTCTAAAAAATAATGTTGTAGACACCCATATCAAGGCTAAGCAATTGTTAAAACCACACAAAGGGAAATGGTTGCACTAAATCTGGCCATCACTGAGAACAGATGCTGTGATATAAGCACATAAGACCATAGGACATGGTGGTATACAGAAGAATCTAAGCCTACTTAAGGGACATAACCGCTGGGAAGATATGCATTTGATGTAGCCAAGACATTGGCTGCTTGCCACATCTATAATATAGAGCAACCCAAAGTCTTGTGCTATTAGCACTGATTGATTTGTCCTGGTTTTTACTTCCATACTGTCACTTTAGATGTAGTTGGACCACTAACTATCACTACTAGCAAGGATAAGTTTGTGATTGTGGCTGTGGATAAACTCATAAGCTTTTAGAAGAAAAAGCAATACCAAACCATTCCACGCTCACCACTGCCAAGTTTATACTTGATACCATCTTGTACAAACATGGCTTCCCCCAGAACCTCCTGAAGACAACAGAAAAAAATTTAAAAGCTACATGATACCCTGGCTAACAAGCTGACAGAAATCTGCAGTTCTTTTTCAACCCCTTACCATCCTCAAACTAATTGTATGGTGGAGAGAACTAATGTATGTCTTGTCCAAATTCTATGCAAATTAAGTCACCAGCATGAAGCAAAATGTGATAACTATCTTCCAGCTGCTACTTTTTTTACAATATAAGATTCCATAGAGCAACTGGTAAAAGTCCTTTCCAGCTTCTCTACAGATGGCAGCTTATTCTTCCACCTCACTTGTACAGCTTTTTGAATGTTAGTGGCACTATATCTCCAGACATCTACTTGTATAGACTGTCCAAAACCTTAACTAAGCTGCAACCAGAGGCATATTTGACAAACTTGGCCGCTGAGGTTAAGGATATGGATTGCGCTGCACAAAGTCAACATTTCTGTAAAGTTTTGGAGCCCACCTTTGGCCCTGGACCAGGATGTATTTCCCAGACCATCAAAAAAAGTGGCCTGCGTGCAGGCAAAACCCCTCCAAAACCTGGAGGACTTAGCCCATACATTGGATGAACGCTTTGTGTTGGCTTTCCCAGCTGAAGTTCCCATTTCTCCTTTGGAGTCCCCTCTAACTGCAGAGGAGACATTAATTCAGCTAGATTGTTTGTTGTCCTGGTTTTGCTCAGTTCTGAAACAACTAGCAGGCTAACAGAAAAATGCGGACCGCATGAATCCAGGAAAGCCTAACCTGTGGCCTGGGGAAATTGGGTATCAAATCCTGCAATCAGCGGTGTCCCAGGCTACCAATTCCTCTGGCCCAGAAGTCTCTTGGCCCAAAATAATTGGGTTCTGGAGCTTTCTGATGCAGACGCCAGAGGAAGGCATTAGGGGAAATGTGCACCCTGAGTCCTCAGAAGGCTCCTAGCCAATTGAGGGACTGAGTTTTACATCCGGGCCCACGGCCCCTATTTTTCATGGTCTCAAACCAGGATAAGATTGTCCAGTACTCTCTAATAGGCCCCTTTTAGATTGAACTCCAATAGCCCCTTTCATAATCCCTCCTGTCCTATCACCCCCTCCTTTGCATAAAATGGAAGCATGGGCTGTCAGGTCCCTTGCTTACCAATTCCAATTGTTGAATAAACTCCTGATTTTGCAAATATTTTTGTATTTTTGAAGTTTGTTTAATAAAAAAGGTAATTGTTTTAACACCTACTGCTGTCCCCAACTCCTGCTTTCCCCAGCCTGCCTGCCTGCCGTTTTTTGTTGAGAGTTGTTCCAAGTATATTAATTTGGATTGTTCCCTGTTATTTACCTGTGCACCTGGTCCATCTGCCCGGAAGTTTTAGCAAAAAAGGGCACCCTGCTGAAATCATGTTATCTCCTTGGTACAAGATGGCTATGTAGATACTGGTGCCTATTTCTCTATTGTTCTGGTCCTCCAACCCTGTCTTTTGGAGCAAGCTTTCCTTGATTTCTCAATCTTCTGAGTTTATTCCTGGTCTGTTTGTAAATGTAATTGGACCTCTCACACAGGTTCCCATCAACCCAGTATCCTATGGTTTGTTCCCTTGGTTGTCTTCTTATCTTGAAGAACTGTCACCCCCTTTAGAATCTGGTACTACTGAGACTCCTTCTTCTGAATTGGACAATCCTTCCCCTGCAGCAGTTTCAGCATCCTTCCTATCCCCCTTGCACCAAATCCCAGGGTCAGATGCAGCTGCCCCTTTTACTTGGGATGGCTCTCTGTGGTTACTTACTGGAGCCTTAGTCATGGCTTTGGATGCATACTTCCCTCCCCTTTCACATCCAGTCTCCTTTGGGAGGCCCCTTCAAGCGGCTATCCCAGTCTTGCACTGGATGGCATCCTGGTGGTTAGTCCCACCAGGATGGGAGCCAGACTTTGTTATTTTAGCCCCCCTCTTTTACATAATTGGTAAGCTGATTAATTTAGCTTTTGCAGCCTTTTGCAACTGGTTGCGCTCCCTTGTGCTTGCTCTTATTTGTGCCAGTGTGGGTTCCCTGATCTCTGGGGCCCTAACTGTCCTGGGCACTGCGTCCCTTCTGTCCACCTTAAAGAAGTGGACCTCAGAACGCGCTAGGAGTGCATCCATAGCTTCATCTGTTGTCTCTGCCATCAACGTAACGTTGGTGAGTCATGCACCTCCCCACCCACAGCAGCTGTCAAGTAAAAAGTCCTCAACGCTTTGGGTGAGCTCCAGCTGTGACTGTCAGCAGACTTTTCCCCCTCAGATATTCCCATCACAGATGCTCAACGCTCAGTTGCTCTCCTGGATGCCTTAGATGAAGATGTGCATCTTTGGGTAAGAACCCTCTTACACAGAGTCAGGAAGTTGGGGATTCCTCCTCCCTTCTTACTTTGGTGGCTGCAGCAGTAGCAGCCCCGGGATTCAAGTCTACCACTATCTTTAAGATGCTCTAATTAAAAGGGTTGGCACCAGATCTGGCATCTCACATTGAGGCTTTTGCTGTGAAAGCAGCTTCCTTTGGTCTCCCTGTAGAGGTAGCAGTTGCTATGTTCTGCCACTCATTGGATCCTGCTTCATCCTCAAAAGGGGCTTGGGATCCCGCTCCTGGCTCATTGGAAAAAGCATTTGGTCTTGCTTGCTGCCTGAGCGCCCTCCCTGCCTACACCCCCAAGCAAGGCATCATGGCCTCCTTTCCTGTGGTCAAGAACCCCCCTGCCAAAGCCCCTCAGAAACCGCCCAAGCTCCAGGGTGGGATAAGTGTCTTGTGTCCTAATTGGCCCACCACTTCTGGGTCAGTTCCTGAATTTGCAGTGTCTGCCAACATCCCTGATGTTGCCTCAGGAGAGCCTTCTGGCTCTATCTTGAGTATGCAGAATAAAGAGGATTTGTCATATTTCCTTTTAAATGCAACCTTCTATACTTGCACCAGAAAGGCCAAAGTCACTGTACTAATAGACACTGGTGCAGCAGGTAACTTCATGATCCACACCTTAGCAAGATCCATGGACCTCACCTGCCTTGGCCCCAAAGAATTTTTGGGCGCAAGTAAGGTACCAGTTAAGGCATATCCTGTTTCTAAACCCCTTAGTTACTGTACTGGTAGCCATGTATTTGTTAGCAGATTCTTAGCTGTGGATTATCTGCTATTTCCTGTCATCCTTGGAGTGGGTTGATGGCGCTGGCATCAGGTTCACATTGACAGACATCCAAATGAGCTCCACTTCTGCTTGGAAAATTCCACTGGTGTTCTGTCCTTGCTAAAACCTGGAGTAGAGCCCCCTAAGAGTTGCTTGTCCTTAAAAGCTTCTCCAGAGGTACTTTCCCCAGTGTTGATCCCAGGAATCCTGGCACCGTACTGAGATGCTTTTGATCTGTCCCTTGCTACTGCACTCCCCCAACACACTCATCATGATGTGACCTTTTGGACTACTATAGACCTGGTGAAGATTGATGCACCCATATACCCACTCAGTGAGCGTGAGGACAAAGCATTAGGTATCTGGCTAGACAACATGCTGGTCAAAGGGTGGATAGTAAAGAAGCCTTCATCTGTGAGTTCACCAGTAGTGTTTGCAGAAAAATCAGATGGAAACCTGCGTCCTTGTGTGGATTATACTCTCTTGAACAATGTGACTGTTCCAGATTGTTATCCCCTCCCTCTAGAAGCCTCTATTTCCCAATTCATTGCCAAGTCTAGGGTTTTTTCCAAGTTAGACCTTGTCAACGCCTTTAATCAGGTTTGGGTGGCAGAAAAAGATGAGTGGCTTACAGCTATCAAAACCCGATGTGGTTGCTTCCAATTCAAAGTAATGCCATTTGGGTTGAAAAATGTGCCTGCTATCTTCCAGTGGGTCATCAAGGAAGCTTTGGGAGACTTGCGCTTCTCTTGTGCAGTTGCATATATTGATGATATTCTGATTCATTCACCAAATGCCGAGACACATGCCCAAGATCTGGCTGCTGTAGTAAAAGCCATCCAAAAAGCAAACCTGTTCATCAAACCCAGCAAGTGTGAGTTCTTCAAATCAGAAGTCACTTTCCTGGGGAATTTGGTTCTAAAAGATGGTCATGTGGAGTCTCCTGATAAGGCCCTTGCTTTGTGTGAATAGGCCACCCCACGGAACCAGAAGGAGTTACAATTCTTCTTGGGTACTGTCATATTCCTCAAGAAGTTCTTGCCCGCTATCTTGGAACTGGCAGCCCCTCTTCACCCCTTGGCCAGTAAAAACGCACCTTTTATCTGGACACTCCAGTGTCAGCAGGCGTTTGAGGCTGTCAAAAGGGTCTTTGTGTCTACACCAGTTCTTTGCCATGCCAACACATCTAAGCCATTTATTGTGGCTTGTGATGCTTCCAATGTGGCCATTGGGGCAGTTCTCCTTCAGGACCATGATGGGCATGAACTCCCAGTTGCATACTATTCTCGGAAGTTCACATCCAATGAGCAATCCTGGGCCATCTTTGACAAAGAACTTCAAGCTGTGGTGGACTCTATTACCCATTGGTGTCACCATCTCTAAGGAGCCAATAACAAGTTTGTAGTACGTACAGATCATAAGGCACTATGCTATTTCTGAAAACCCCAGAAGTTGCTTCCTTGTCAGGCTAGGGTTATGCAGACCCTCTCAGCTTATAAGTTTAAGTATGAATTTGTCTCAGGTTCTCTCAACATTCTCCCCAATCTTCTCAGCCGTAACCCATCAATGTTCCCATACAATGTTGAGGACAATCCCCAGATCACTCTCATTCCCACATTGTCAGTTCTGTTGCCCACACTGGGACTTCTGGCCCTATTGGTTCCAGTTCCAGAGTTCTCATTAGCCTTGCCGGGTTCTCTCCTTCATGATGTTATATCCACCCAGTACACATTGCCAGATGGTCAGTTGATACTGTCTAAACTTTCCCCAGAACACCCATTATTGGGTCCTTATGTTCTAAAGGAAAGGATAGTTTACCAAAACAACCGGGTATGGGTTCCTAAATCCTTGAGGGAACGTATCCTGACAGAACATCACGGCTCTCTGCTGTTTGGACATCCTGGCTCATCCAAGTTGTTGATCCTGATCCGACGCACATACAGCTGGCCAGGAATCACAAAAGAGATTACCCCTTGGATCAAGAAATGTGTAACCTGTGCCCGTTCCAAGCCAGATTGCTCAGGAAATAACAGCCTTCTACACCCCCTGCAACAATCACAAGGTCTGTGGTCCTCCATTTCAGTAGACTTTGTGGTAGAATTGCCTCTATCAAATGGTTATGATTCCATCATGGTTGTGGTAGATTGCTTTATCAAGTATGCTGTGTTCATTTCTTGTCTCACTACTCTTAACTCCCTGGGGATGGCCGATTTATTTGTGAAGCACATCTTTACCAACTTTGGGTTGCCTCAGGAGATAATTAGTGACAGAGGTCCTCAGTTCACCTCCAGGTTCTGGGAGGACTTACTGCATATACTGAACATCAAACCATGCCGCTCAACAGCATATCACCCACAATCAAATTGACAGACAGAAAGAGTTAACCAGACCATGGAGCAGCACTTAAGATGCTATGCAAATGCGGCAATGGACTCTTGGTCAGACAATTTGTCTCTTGCACAGTTTGCATATAACAACTCAGTACACTCCTCAACAAGTACCTCCCCCTTTCAGGCAACCCTTGGATTCTCCCCATCCCTGGTTATTGGCCCCACCTTGCAGGCTCATGTTCCTGCTGCAGCAGACATTGCTGAACACCTCAAGGCCACTCACATCAGGGTACAGAAATCCTTGTCCAAATCCATACAAGCTTACAAAAGGGCATCTGACAAGAATAGGTGTCCTGCCCCAAACTACCATGTAGGATCACTTGTTATACTAGATGCTACCAACATTCAGATGAAAGTTCCGGCCCACAAGTTTGCCCCAAAACTGTTAGGTCCATTCAAGGTATTGGAAGACAAGGGCAATGGGGCATATGTGCTGGATCTCCCACCCTTGTATTGCATTCATACTACTTTCAATGCATGTCACTTATCCCCCTTTGAAGGACTGCTATCTCCCAACGCAGGGCCTACAGAGGTTGAGGGAATTCCTGAATATGAAGTAGAGGAAATAATAGCCTCCTGTAGGGTGAGGAAGTCTCTCCAGTATTGTATATCATGGAAAGGATACCCAGCGTACAACAATAGCTGGGTAAGCTCCAAAAATTGTGCAAATTGTCAAGAGCTGGTATTGGAGTTTCACCGTAAGAATCCTGAATCCCTAGGCCCAGCCCATGGTCTATTGGCCTTAAAGATTCCTAAGGCCCACAAAAACTTCTCCCTGGCTGACCATTCCCAAGGAGGCATCCACCCCCAACAAGAAGGAAAGGATAATGTAAAGTTTTGTGGCCCACCTTTGGCCCTGGACCAGGATGTATTTCCCAGACCATTGAAAAAAGTGGCCTGCGTGCAGGCAAAACCCCTCCAAAACCTGGAGGACTTGGCCCATACAGTGGATGAACGCTTTGTGTTGGCTTTCCAGGCTGAAGTTCCCATTTCTTTTTTGGAGTCCCCTCCAACTGCAGAGGAGACATTAATTCAGCTAGATTTTTTGTTGTCCTGGTGTTGCCTGGTTCTGAAACAACTAGCAGGCCAACAGAAAAATGCGGGCTGCATGAATCCAGGAAAGCCTAACCTGCGGCCCGGGGAAATTAGGTATCAAATCCCGCAATCAGTGGTGTCCCAGGCTGCCAATTCCTCCGGCCTGGAAGTCCCTCAGCCCAAAATAATTGGGTTCTGGAGCTTTCTGATGCAGACGTCAGAGGAAGGCATTAGGGGAAATGTGCACCCTGAGTCCTCAGAAGGCTCCTAGCCAATTGAGGGACTGAGTTTTACATCTGGGCCTGCGGCTCCTATTTTTCTTGGTCTCAAACCAGGATAAGATTTTCCAGTACTCTCTAATAGGCCCCCTTTAGATTGCACTCCAATAGCCCCTTTCATAAGCCCTCCCGTCCTATCACCCCCCCCTTTGTATAAAATGGAAGCATGGGCTGTCAGGTCCCTTGCTTACCAATTCCAATTGTTGAATAAACTCCTGATTTTGCAAATATTTTTGTATTTTTGAAGTTTGTTTAATAATAAAGGTAATTGTTTCAACACCCGCTGTTGTCTCTGACTCCCGCTTTCCCTGGTCTGCCTGCCCAACTGCCTGCCCGCCTGTCATTTTTTGTTGGGAGTTGTTCCAAGTATATTAATTTGGATTGTTCCCTGTTATTTACCTGTGAACCTGGTTCATCTGCCCGGAAGTTTTAGCAAAAAAGGGCACCCTGCTGAAATCATGTTATCTCCTTGGTACAAGATGGCTATGTAGATACTGGTGCCTATTTCTCTATTGTTCTGGTCCTCCAACCCTGTCTTTTGGAGCAAGCTTTCCTTGATTTCTCAATCTTCTGAGTTTATTCCTGGTCTTTTTGTAAATGTAATTGGACCTCTCACACAGGTTCCCATCAACCCAGTATCCTATGGTTTGTTCCCTTGGTTGTCTTCTTATCTTGAAGAATTGTCACCCCCTTTAGAATCTGGTACTACTGAGACTCCTTTTTCTGAATTGGACAATCCTTCCCCCGCAGCAGTTTCAGCATCCTTCCTATCCCCCTTGCACCAAGTCCCAGGGCCGGATGCAGAGGCCCCTTATACTTGGGATGGCTCTCTGTGGTTACTTACTGGAGCTTTGGTCATGGCTTTGGATGCATGCTTCCCTCCTCTTTCACATCCAGTCTCTTTTGGGAGGCCCCTTTGAGCGGCTATCCCAGTCTTGTACTGGATGGCATCCTGGTGGTTGGTCCCACCAGGATGGGAGACAGACTTTGTTAGTCTAGCCCCCCTCTCTTAAAATTTCCTCCCAGAATACATAAATAAGAAGCTTGTTCTACTTCTACTGCAACATAGGTTATGGCTGTTAAATTAAACTTGCTTCATTATGGCAAGGTCCTGTAAATGTCGTCCAGAAAGTAGGAGTACATAACTATACTCTTAAGGACTTGGATACTGGACAATTGATCACTCAAGTGCATGTGAAATATATGTGCAAGGCTCCAGGGATCAGGAATAAACCCTATTAAGGGTAGTAACTCAAAAAAACCTGACATAAAACATCCATGAGCTGCTACACTAGTTGCATCAAGTAAGAAGATAAAGCTGATAATGAAAAGAATTGTGAAGATCATGTGAGAGTACTTTATTAAGTTGCAACTACCTCCAAGCCCAGAAATAACTGGATAGGGGCTTGTGCAACTTCAGCATATATAAGCCACATGTTGGGAAGCCACCTAAGTGAAAATGGAAAGAACATATACTCATCTATAGATAGAGAACTGATTCAATTGAGGCCAACAGAGTACAGGAATGCAATTCCAAGGAGAATTACTCCCAAAGAAGACTCTCATGTTGTGAAAAATCCTCAGGCGGCCTGCTACCAAATGAGTACATTATTCTTAGGAGCCACTCCAAATACTCAGGAATATGATGTGGTATCTGGTGATAGACAACTTTAGAGCTGCTAAGGACCATATTTCCAACTAGTATCATTGACAGATAACTTCCTGCCCTCCTGTAGCTCAGAAGATCCAAGGTAGCACTCATTGCATGTCACAGTCTTTGTTCATGGCTATCAGAACCATGTCATAGAGAAATAATACCTGTAGCAGAACAAAAATCAGCCCAAGAAGTAAAGACAACCTCCAAGAGTTTGAGCGTACAATCCACCTGGTAACCTGTTAGTGCTACTCCATCAAAGAAGAACTTCTGTAGACATATTTGGAAATATTGTACCAGTCTGGATCTAGGGATTTGTCAGTGAAAGGTGTTGACCACCTCCAGTTAATTGGTGGATATCATGTAAGGAATCTCTAAGGCTGACATGAGAGCTGACCACATAGCAACCCAACCATAATACTACAGTGTTAGGATCCTCTTCCAGCAAAGATATGGACCCATCTCTGGGTGCTATCGTTGGCTATTGTGGTGATAATCATGTGCCCCTTGTATGATCTTTGTTGAGCTTCAAAAATAAGGAAAGCCCTTCTAAGCTCCTATTGGTTATTTGCACTCCTTGAATCTTTCAGAATTTGACCTGATCATTGATTGATCTCTCTATGAGTACATATATATTAGCAATGCTTACATGTGGATTGACTAGAGATGGAGATTAGTTTGAGCTTGTGGTATCAGTTTGAGCTCATGTGCTACCAGTTTGACTGTTTGAGAACAGATTGGTGTTAACCCCAACATCTTCTAAATGCCTGAATTGACCCCATAGTCAGTTATGGTGTGTAATGCAACCCCTTAACTCTCTGATGATCATTTTTCATACAATTAAGTTGCATTTATTCAAACCCTGTATTTCTTTCAATAAAACAATATATTATCAGTACCATACTTATATGTAATTTATTATTACTTTGAGGAATCAAATATCTTTTGATTTAAAAGCTATCTACCTCTTGAAAGGACTAGAAAAAGCCAACTTGCCTTTGTACATCCTTCATTAGCGGCTGACCCGCCCACTCCAAAATATCACTCACCTTTGAGGTTTGAAGCTCGAACTTCAAACACTGCCTATTGAGCACCACAGCTATTTTCCTGTACCTCTGCAGTATTGGAAGCAATTTCATCCTGGTTCAGCTCTTGCGTCAAGACACGTGGGCATGGAGTAGATCCTGCAAGCTGTGGAGTTGACGTAGCCAGAGTATTGACTTGCCTCTTAGAGTGAGGAATCCTCTTGCAGACAGAACTAGGAAGGCATGAAGGCGTGATCATAGTAGGAGATTCTTTTAGTGAAGTGGTAGTAGGTGTACTGGGATGGTATGCACTTGCACCAGTGGAGCTGTGTAAGGCAACGTCTACCCCATTACCCAATATTCCATCAAACTGTATCCCAGCAGGTTCAAGGATCAGGGAAATTCCCAAAGGGTCATCATCTGCAATAGCAGGATTTCCTTTCTGGGCCCTGCTAGCTCTTGTTTGTGGAGCATTGGTATACCTGGCTTCATGTCCCTTTTTGGATGATTGACCATAAAAAGAAGGATACTCCCCTTTCCGGTGATTCCTGGTTTAGTGGGGGGATGTCGCAAAGTGATTGGTGGTAAACTAATCATCACTATCAAAGTTGGAGTGACAATCATTTAGGCTTTGGGACAATATATCAGATAGTACTCTTGTACTAAATGATAGATTTTCCCGTTAATTGCTGCTTTATTGAAGAGCATTAACTTGGTCCTAAGATTAATGTTGATACAGGCTGAGAAGGAAAGGAACTCCATACGCCATAGTGGATTCAAGCAATATAACATTTACTATATAGCTCTTCTCTTGAAATTGATTGTAAAGATCAATTATTATATATCTTATGCCTTTTGTTGGGGAAGATGTGAGATTGTAGAAAACATGTGTAATTGATTCAAGAATAAATTAGCACTTTAAATTAAATTGGCAAGGGACTAGATATTAAGTTTCTTCTGTGGACCTTCTTTTCAGAAAAATGTTGCATCACTAGGGGTGCGAGAAAGGGATGGTAGATTAAGTTTATTTATATTTCTTTATTAGGGAAGATGAGGAGATCGTAGGAAAAGGTGCCTAAAATTGCCCCAACGGTTGGCCCGACAATCGGAACCCAGAAGTAGTAGTTACAGGCTTGGAAGGGCTCCCACCCCCATCCTGCAATAGAAGTAAAGAAGCGAGGCCCAAAGTCACGCGCCGGATTCAACGCAAACCCCGTCATCACCCCAAGCGAGAGCCCAACCACCCCAATGCTCAGCCCAATGGCAATGGCACTGACGTAGCCAGGGATCCTGTGCCGTGGATCCGTCATGGCAACTATACAAACAACAAACACCCCGCTGATCACCACTTCGGTAAGGAATGAGCTGTAGTTGGGCGCGGCTGGGTTGGGGTAGGTGGCAAAGATACCCCCAGTCCCCATCTTCCCCAGCGTCTGCCGCACTCCCCCGTCAAACACATTCATGGCAGGCCAATAAACCAAGTACACGAGGGATGCTCCCATAAAGGCCCCAAACGTCTGAGCAAAGATGTAGCCTGGGACCCTGCGCCACGGGAACTTGCGGAACAGGGCGTTGGCAACGGTGATGGCCGGGTTGAGATGCCCACCCGACACCGGACCAGCAACAAACAGAGCACACGTCAACCCAAACGCAAACCCCAAAGCAACACTCAAGTGGCTGCTTCCAACTGCCACCTTGTTGAAAGTCACTTGGGCCACCGCTCCATCCCCAAACAGAACCAACAGCAGGGTACCAAGGAACTCGGCAAGGTAAGCGGGATCAAAGACGGCGGTTAGGCGCTGCTCTTCGCGCTTCTGAGCCATCAGCTGCTCTACCGAAGCTGCAGCAGATTCTACATCAACTTCATTAGTTGCCCGCATCCTTCATCAATTGTTCGCGACAAATTCACTTATAAATGGCCACCCCTACCCCCTTGCTACACTACACACAACTAAACTCCTGGGCTGTGTCGCTCATCAAGCTCAATTGGACGCAATCCACTTTATTATCTCCAAGCGCTGCAAGATAAACTCCCCTTGATTTCATCGAATCAAACAAGGTTTAGCGTGCTAATGTTTTAAACAAGTCACGCGAAATCAGATCTATTCTAACTTTGGATAACATAAAACCTACTGCATTTTGAAAATGTTTATTTAATAAGTATTTATATTATCAATTTCAATATTTGCTAAATATACCTATTCCATTTTAATTTAACGATACCAGAAAAACCAAAGCTTTAGTAAATTCCCTTCAGGGCGGTCCCCTTATTAAACCAAGCATTCCCACTCTGCATCCATCGAACGGTGAACTTCTATAGAGAAACTGCAGACTTGCCAACTCTCCTCCCATTGCAACTCGTCAACGACCACAATTAAGAAGCCACTAAAACATATTAACAAAGGTATCCATTACACTTAAAACGTAAAAATATACTACAAATATTAACTTTAAATTTATAAATCTTCCTGCAAGTTCTCTCTCCACAGTACTAGCCAAGATTTTTATCGTCGCCCACGGTGAAGTCCTGGCTGCAGCCAGCTTCGAGCCACCGCTCAATAAACCTAACCATCCAAACAATTAATTGATTTATTAAATTATAATCCAACTTTCCAACCCCATTTGGGAGAGCAGTAACCAAGAGTTTGGCCCTAAACCCCCAATGCTTCATTAAAAAATATACCCATCGAGCCTCTAACCAATATATTGCCATTTTAACTTTCCTCTTTGACAGGATCTCGCTGATAGAGACCATAACTTTTCATGAGGATTGATTACAGTAGTTTTAAAAGCTATGACGACAACTGAAAATAACTCAGATTTAAACGAAATGGTTTCAGATTTAAACGAAATCCAAGTCGCGCGAGATTCAGGATTCAAATAATTTAAAAAAATTCAGTTAATAATAAACTGTCAAACAAAAAAACGAAAATTCACTAGCCCATTATACAGAATTATAGCAAATATCAAGTGGTGTTGTTTAAACCACAAATAAAATGAACTGACACAGAAAGTGAGATGGATGGATGCTGTTCCAGAGTATATTATAATCCAATCAGGATTCATATGAGGCACCAACAGAAGGACTAAAATGAAACAAAATTTGAGCAATCTAGAAGCAAGATTCCACAAGCACGAAACAAAATGAAGTCACACAAGATGTGTAGTATGAGCAGCCTAAAATAGAAATATAACAGTTTAACAGCCAATCAACAGCTATCCAATTTAGGAACAGAGGCATTTTATTCATTTTCATGGATCCTGATCTGTATGAAATGGTTTTGAGAATCTTCCAAATATGGACTCATATTACAATAAAAATAAATCATTAAATTTTAAATTTTCTCTTTTAGTGATTTTATCCTAGTTTTTTTTCAATGTGGTTTTCAACAGCAACATCTTTAATGACACAAGCAGCCAAGCCAGCTTCAATGGAGGCAAGGCTCAGAACGTGGAGGCACCTGTTTACACCCAAGCCTTTGAGGCGGGTAACAAGGAAGCTGACCTGTAACTGACCCCCGACCCATATGGCTTTAACTTGTTCAGTAGTCACGTAGTGTCTAGCTCTGCCCCTGCTCCCGTACCCACCCCCGCACAAGCTGCCCATCAACCAACCAATCAGGATGGTAACCTCAATCCAGAACAAATTGCTACCACTACCCAACCTGCCCCCTCTATAGCCAATCAGGCTTCAGCTCCTATGGCCCAGCGCCCCAAACAACTAATCATCACCACCCAAATTCCTCAGGAAATTGTGGTACTGAATCTTCAGGGTCTGTCCTGGGATCAGATTTCTGACCAATTGCAATTTACCTGAGCTACAGCCATGCAAGAATTTAATAACTTAATGAACAAGGGGAATCTGATCAGGACAGTCAAAAAGCCCAAGAAGGCCCCTGAGTCCCAAATCACCAAGGCTGTAATACCCCAGTATTGAGGGTAAAACTTTAGTAACATAAGATGGTAGGTTAGGCAGCTCAAAGCTGTTCAAGGCTTAGACAACTGGATAGAAGTTTACTGTCTGACAGAAGGCTTTGGCAAGGATGTTGCATTGTTGTCAAAACTGCAGGCTCAAACCGCCAGCAAGGTTCCAACCAAGCAGGGTTGTGACCTGCAATCCGATTATCTGGTCACTCGAAGCCAGACTAGGAAGTCAACTCAAATTACCAAATCCAACAACATGAACAGATGATGATCCTCTACGGTGGATACCTTGTTTTGGCGCTTGACTCATTATCAGGATCAAGCCACCCCCTTCTTCCATCCAACTGTGTGATCACCAATCATGTTCCTGTTATCCATTGATTCACATGAACTATATAATCACTATCTTCCAATAAAGATTATTATCTATCTTCTAAATATTTTCCCCGTGTAACTCTGCTAAAACAGCACAGTTACAACATTGTCTAAGGCTGACGGCAAGGTACAGTAGCATAGCTGCGGGAATCACATAAGTAGCCAAGTTGGGAGTTGGGCAAGATGACGCCAGAGGTGTCCACAGGTTCAAAACCATTGAGTTGAGGTGAGTTGGCTCATTGTACAATATCCCTTTTGGTCCCTGTGATTCAGGACCAAACTGAGCATTGGTTGGCTGGTGGCCCCCTATCCCAAGATAAGCCGTCAAGACAGCTGTGAAGATGATGTAGTTCATCTTCTGACTTGGGGAGGGGTAATGGGTTTAGTAAGGTTACTTGCTTAGCCTGAGTAAAGGATTGATTAATGTGATAATATTGAGGAGGATATTCACTCAATGATAGCACAAACTATCATTGAGGGGTTTATCTTTATTTATACTAGTGGACCTGCAAGGCATGATTATTGGAAGGCATAGCATTGGGGAACCAAGAGTCTGAGTTTCATATGTTATTCCCTTTTCTGGATTGGCTTGGATGGCTGGCAATTGAGAAGGTTTGGCTGGATCCCAGTTTGCATTGGCATAGTGCAAGTTGGGCCTTCTTCATGCATCCAAATTCATTTACTGAATTTGGTGCATGATTTCCATTGTTGGAGAGCCTTTCTTTACATTCCCCGTTTGTTAGGCTCCCAAATTAGGCAGCAGTTCCTCCCAAGTTTGGCTTTGGGGAAATTGCCTTTCCTGATTTCCTGATCTGGATATTTCCCAAAGGAGTGGATGGGGACTGGCCTGCTGGCATGGAAGGGAAAAGGCTGGCAGGTGGCAGGCTGGCTCATGGGTGCCTGGTTTGAAGATGGCTTGCAGATGGGTCTGACAAGAGTGGTGGGTGCCTATGCAGTGGCAGTGGGCATCTGCTTAATGGCGGTGAGCGTCTGCGTGTTAGCAACAGGCAACAGCTTGGTGGTGGTGGGCTTCTGTGTGGTGGTGTGTATCTTCTTGGCAGCATGGGGGTCTGTGTAGTGGCAGTGAACGTCTTCTTGGTGGCAGAAGGCTCCTGAGCATTGACAGCGGGCAACAGCTTGGTTGCAACAGGCTTTTGCATGGTGGCGGCATGTATCTGCTTGGTGGTGGTGGGGGCCCGCGCGGTGGCAGTGGATGTCTTCTTGGTGACGGCGGGTGCCTGCATGTTGACAGCAGGTTATGGCAGATGTCTGCACATTGACACTGGATGTCTTCTTGGTGGCGGCAGGTGCCTTTACGTTGACAGTGGGTGACAGTTTATTGATTACACAACTATAAGTGTTAGGAATATTCCTGACAGAGGCGTACCCAATAATGCTTGACCTCCTTCAGCGGGACCCCAAGCTTCCCTTGACCCAAGTCTGGAAGCAACTTGCACATCATGGCATTTGGGTGTCTTAGTGCATGGTGCAGCTCTGGATATATGGGAAGGTGGTGTCAGTCCATGTGCTGACCAATGTTGCCGCCAACCAATGGGATGGCGCTAAGGATTCCCCATATGATCCCGCCATTGAATTCACCCTGGTTTAATGCTTGACTAGTCTAACAGATGACATCATCTCTATATCCTACTACAGATTGTCCATTGCTTTTGGTCATTTTGGAGAGCAAGGAAAAATTGCCACTCAAAAAGGAAGGAAGAAGGTCAAGAAGGGGACTTTCATTGGTGTGTTTCTGGCTGTTTCAGCCAAGGGTTCTGTCTATTATTGTACAAACCCAGATTTCACCAATGGCTACAAGTACAGCCACATCCTCAATGGATTACTTGACTCCTGGGATGGCTCAAATTCCAAGCACCAGGTTTTCTTGAGCCACCAGATGGAGGGTAGCTCTACTGCCCTCCAGGCCATCCAGGGACGCGGGCACCAGGCCTCGGTGTTGTAAAGCTAGCAGCAAAGGGCTGCTAATTTCTACAAACAGTTAGTCAGGGACCTAATTCTTATTACTATACCTGTTGATGGTATAGTGGCAGCCTGTAAAAGCACAGAAGAATATAAAGGTGTAAAGACAAAACTGGTGTTTATTATGATGATATTGCACTTATATAGTGTGAGGTGGGGGAATTACCATCAGGGGCAAGGAGGCACAGACAGAAGGACTTCCCTAATGTAGAGTGGATTGGCACAGCTGAAAGTCCCGCGCAAGAGAACAACCAGTTTTATGTGGCTTTCCTTAAGGAGGTAGATATAAATAACTTTGTTGTTCTAATATTAATCTTGGAAGTAAAGCCCACGCCTTATGCGCATTCAAAAGGCAAATTGAACACCTGTTTTAGAGGCATTTTAAACGTCTTTATCCCTAGTAAAATCAGGATGCAATAGAGCAATTGCGTGATTGTTCTGTTGCTTAATTCCTAGGTGGACAACTTAACGTCTAATCCATTCAGGATCTGCAACACTTGGTCTACCACGCCAGCCATTCAGACATCCATCTGGGTGATGGCATCTTCAACATCGGAGACACAGTACAGGAGCGCCACCCTCAGGCTTTCAACAACCTATATCTTGGGGTCCTTGACCACAATTCTCTCTTTAGCCACCAAATGGTGGCTGACTTGTTTGCGCAAATGGTTTTCCATGTGAACATGGGCAACCAATCACGTAAGGATAAGCGCCTCCCACCCTGTGCCACAGCCACCTACCAGCCAATCAAGCCAATGACAGACAAGGAATATGACAAGAGGTATATAGCGGCCATCACAAAAAATCCTCCTACCCCTACCCCTGCCACTGCTACCCCCTACCTTCCAGCCCCACCCACCCAATCCTAGACCCCCCAGGCCAGCACTACTTCTATGTCTTCCTTCCTGCGCTATTCTGCCTACTAGGCATCACTCTTCCCTGCCCCAATAAACCCCCTGTTGCCAAACATTTTATATTATATTATCTTTTTTATTTTTGATTGTTCATTTTCTCTTTGTTTATAGTTGGTTTTATTCTTTATGTTCAGCTCATTTCTATAAAACCATATATTTACTATGCCATGTATCTAGATCCAGAACACAGTTATTTTTAGCACTTTGCACAGCCCCTTGTGAAAATATTAACAGCAATTAGGTGATCAACTAAATTTGAATTAGAAAATTATTGTGTTAAATGTTTTTAGATAAAGTTGTTACTGATCTGAATTCAAAACCTTAATGATAAACTTTAAGCCAATCAGGAGCCAAGTGATAAAGTGATTGTTGTGACATAAAGGGTCACCCAATAATTCTTTGATGCATGTGCACTAATTAATATGATTGGCTGGTTGTTTTGCCAATGTGCTCCATTGCTGCTGTGGCAAGTTATTGGTGGACCAGTGCCAAATCAGCTGCTGGGTTAGCACTAGTCCACCAATAACTTGCCATAGCGGCAATGGCGCTCAATGGCAAAACAACCAGCCAATCAGATTAATTAGCGCACATGCATCAAAGAATTATTGGGTGACCCTTTATGTCACAACAATCACTTTATCACTTGGCTCCTGATTGGCTTAAAGTTTATCATTAAGGTTTTGAATTCAGATCAGTAACAACTTTATCTAAAATCAATTAACCTATAATTTTCTAATTCAAATTTAGTTGATCACCAAATTATAGTTAATATTTTAACAAGGGCTATGCAAAGTGCCAAAAAAATATGGCAATTAAGGAAACAATGCCAACACAAAGAAAACAACATGCATTGAGTTAAGCGTAAAACATTTACACAATGGGTAAAAATGGGATACTGGGACAATATGAAAACAAACAGGGATAGACAAAGAGGCAATATTATCAGAATAATGCAGATTTTATTGGGGGTAAAGCTATAAAAACATAAGGAAATGTTAGTAAAAAATTAATGAGAGAATTGGAGAAGCTTTTGAAGGACCTTGACTCTGCAATTGCAGAGATCAAAGAAATTGGCAACAGTGCCCATGTCAATTCAAAACTCTAAATCTCCTATGTTTTTTGCTAGTTGTGCTAGCTTAATTTTTTTAAAAGCGTTCAGGGGTGCAAACCCAGAAAACAGGATGAAATTGTGGCCATCTTGACACAATTTAATATTAAGTTTAATAAAAAAGCTTGATTTAAACAGATTTTTCCTTTACTTTTACTGATAAAAATTAGTTTATTTTTTATTTGTTTTCACAACGTAAAAGTGTCAATGTCAACACTTTTTAAGCATAACTTATTTTTAATAGCAAAACTGAAACATCTACAGTAAAAAAATAAGTGTGCATTTAAAAATATTTTTTATTGAATTATTATATTGAAAAAGACAGTTTACATAAATTTGATTGTTGGAATGTTCATGTTATAAATATATATGTGGCACTTATTCTGGCTTTAATATATTAAGTGGATTGGTGTCTAACGACAATCCAATAATTTAAGTATGAGTTACTATGTAATTTACTATAAAATTTATTATTAAAAATAATGTTGACACTTGTAAATGTTGTTTATTTGCTTGTGATCATCCACTGGGGTGGAGCTAAGCAAATTAGAGTGGCGTGATTAAGCCTAAATTAATATGTCACCTCATATAAAGAATGTTGTAAGTGACATTGTCAACACTTTACCCTTTTCAATATCTTAGCCAACATTTTAACAACTTCACATATACACAATGGTAAAATATCATATTACCACTACCCAAATATTATTTTTAATAAAGAAATAAAGAACTTTGATAATTTTTTACTTATTTTCATATGTTTTTTATTTTTATATGTGAACAAAAACACACAGAAAAGGGTTAATTTTTGCTAGCCTGCGTAAATTTAATTAAGTGTACTATGAAAAAACATAGTAAATTTTTAAAAAAATGTTGACAGTGACAATGTTGTCAAAAATAATGTCTACAATTTTTGTAATTGATAGCAAGAATTCAGCTTTTTTTACTAATTGTCACTCATAATGTCAACGCTTTTCATTTCTTACATATGAAACTTTATGTTTTACATAATAAAATCATCTGATTTTTTGAAACGTTGTATTTTTTACTTTTTTCTTATATCTTTTTTAATTTTTAAAAAATAAAATCTATATCTAAACATAGTACTTTTACATAATTCTCTTAACTTTTAACTTGTTATTTAAAATTATATTAAAATAAAAACTATACAAGTATTTTTTAACTTTTAAATGCCAATAAAAACCATCCAAGACTTACTTTTTATATATCATGCTTTTTAAGTTGTTTTGTTTGTTTTTTAAATATATTTTTTATTTTAAACCCTTTTATTTATTATCTTAGGACAAAAACACCTCTAAGCAGCCCAAAGGAACCAAGCATCCTTCAAAGCCAATCAAACTCACCAAAAAGAAGCCTGTCTCATAAAAGAAGGCCACTCCAAAACCATCCCCAAAGCCCTCACCAAAGCCCTCCCCTGAGCCCTCTCCTGAGAAGAGCCCTGCTCACTCCACTGGGGGAGAGGAATCTGATGGTTCCCTTACAGACCACAGTCTTTACAACTCGGCTTCTGACGAGGAGCCAACCAAGAAGCAGCAGCAAGACAAAAAGACCCCACCCAAGGATAAGTCTCCTGCACATGAGGAGCACCACAATAAGCCCCCTTCTGCTTCCCCCCACCACCAAACTCCCCCCTTCAAGCTCATCTGGGGATAATTTAAAGCCCCACCCAGATTACTTCCCTGGCTTCCGCCAAGCTCCTGCTGGCCCCTGGGACCCTCTGTTAGCCCACAACATCTGCAATGTTGATGGCAAATTTAAGATTCTCTCTTCCTTGCCCAAGTAATTTCTTATCATGAGCATAAAGGATAGGCCAACCATGGTGGCCAATGGTTATATTTTCTCTTGCAATAACGCCAACTGGGGCTTCAAGAGCTGTCATTACACCTGCAAGGACTGCTCCTGCCCAGTGCAGCTCAACACTGAGCTCTGGGACTTGGTCCAAATCATCAAGGGTGAACACACTTGTGTGATGCCAAATACCACCATAGCCCGCCTCCTCAAGTGGTATCTTGTCCAAGTGATGCTCACCTCCAAAGATCTTTCTGCCACCCTTCTGGCTGTGCTTGCTTTCAATTACCTCTCCCAACCAACTTGAAGAGGGTGCCAACCCATAATCAGTTGGTCAACTTTGTAAGTGATAGGCGTCAATCCTCCAATCCCCTGGCCAAGAGCGCCACTAAAATTGAAGACCTGGTCCTCACAGATGCCCTCAAAAAAACTGAGGATGGTGAGATGTTCCTGCTCCATGACAATGGGCAGGAAGTGGAGGATAGGATTATAGCCTACACCACAACCCAAAACCTGGAGCAGCTCAATACGGCTACCACCTGGCTGTGTTAAAGCACATTTGCTACTTGTCCCTCTCTCTTTAAGCAGCTTTGGGTCCTGCATGGGAAGTTTAATGACCAGGTTATACCTCTTGTGTTCTTTCTCCTTCCTGGTGCCAAGACTGAAGTCTACACCAGATCCTTCAAGATCATCCAGGATGCTTTGAGTTCCCTTCTGTCAGGGATTCCTTACCTGACTCCTTTAGTTTTATTGATAATATGAATAAAAAGGCAAAGACACAGCAACATAGCCACCAAGTACTGGACACCAGTTTGTTTTCTAGCCCTGATCTAAACGGGAATCAAACCCAGAACCTTCAGAAAGAACCTATTGTTAGTATAAAATCAACTATGCAACTTACTTTACCTATTTATAACCATTTGATTGAATTGTTTTTTGCTTTTGCACTTCAATTTGAGTTTGAAAAAGTTAGTAACTTAAGTGATAATATCACTTACCACTCTGCATTTGATTGGCTGCTTGGGACTACCTTGCCGCTCACGGATCCACTGTTATTAGATGAAACTGAGGCTCTGCACTTCATTCCTCTTGATATTCAATTATTGCACCGCTTAATTGATTATGATCTTGTGGCTTGATTTGGTTTCTTTCCCTTTAACTTTAAGTTTATATTACATATCCAGTCCCAAATAAATGCCAATATGACACAGGTATTAATTTTGTCCATGATATTCATGAAAATCATTGGCAAATCCCTCTTATTTCTCCCAATATCCACTTAAATTTCCCAGCCTCCATTTTGGAGGCTATTTAAGTGTGTAAATCTTATCAAACTTAGTTGTTACAACAATAAAGACTTTTATTCCATATCTGCCAATCACTTACCTTATGATACCCTAATTTTGAAGCCATAAAAAGGATTCTATTCTTGTTCTGGTTTCTAGCTTCCTTCTTGTCTGTGATGTTAGCCTTGGAGAACCCAACACCCACTACTGACTGGCACAACTCCTCTCCCAACAATGCTCACCAAAAGGAATCTCTAGCCCATGGATGCTTTAAATATCCCTCTGGCCACTGGGGACGCAAATTTCATTATGGTTGTTTGTTCACTCCTCCTCCTGTCAAACCTTTGTTGGTTAGACTCTACGCCTCCTTCTACCTTTAACATACATGGTGGGGTATTATATGCTTGGTTGCTTCAGCTCTATGATGGGAATATTTGCCTACCTGGGACACTTAGGCCATCTCACCATGATCACAGTACCCATTGGCTCAGTAATAGCAGGGCTTAACTTAGGGGCCTTGGCCCACCAAATAGAGAATTTTTTCCCTGTCAAGTGGGTCCCTGACACCTTCCCACCAACCAGCTCCCCCCTCCCACTCATGCTACAAGGGCAAATCCCTCCTCTGCTGAGAAGGATGGTTAGCCCTCCCTGCTGAGCAGCTAGCTCATGCACACTCACTTGGGCAAAAGATTATCATAATGGACTTTGAGCAAGCTCAGTTCAGAGCCTTTGAGGACACCTTCAATGAAGAAGTCCAGGGCTGTTTCTTCCATTTTAGGCAGGCCCTTATCAAGAATCTCAAGAGTGATAAGGAGCTTTTTGAGAATTATCTTAATAATAGTAAGGGGAAGTGCCGCTTTGCCTTGACTCAGTTTGCTACCTTGGCTTTTGTGCGCCCAGAGCATACTGGGATTGGCTTTGAGGCCCTCCTGGAGGACGCTTACATCAAGAAGCACTCCACCATCTTCAAAGGTTACTTGTATTACTTTGAGCACCAATGGGTGGGCAAGAAGGTGACTGCCTGGAGAGGAAAGAGCAGGGCCACTGCCTCTCAGAATTGCCAGGGCACCTGCCTCAAGGGGGAGATGAAGACCACCTCTAGCCTTGAGGTTTGGCACAAACACCTGAAGGTGAAGTCTGGGGCCAACCCCAAATACAACAAGTTCTTCTCTAAGATGCAGGAGGAGCAAGCAAGAACTGTCTTCAAGTTTTGCAACCTGGACAACTGGTTAGCCCCCAAGAAGCAAAGGTCCAAGGAGCAGGACTACCAGGAGGACGTTCAGAAGGTGGTGAAGAAAAAGTACAAGGTGGCAGAGATTAAGAAGTACCTTGAGGACGTTGCCACTGCTTTTGCTGGTGGCTTTAATTATCACAATAAACCTTGCTTTGCCTTGCCTGTATTTTTTTTACTTTTAAACTTTTAATTTTTTATTTTTTTGGATAGTACTAATCTTTTTAGGTATAAATGGTAAGTTTCAGATACAGCTTCAATGTGGTTTAGTAAGAAATATCTTATATTCTGTTAATTTATCTTTAAGCTATGAGGTATTTTCAGTTATGCTTATATAAAGTATAGTAAATTTAAATTAGAATTTTCTTGAATTTTGTAGTTATTATGATATATAAAATATCTTTATTTTTGGTTCATTGGAATTTTGTTTTTTATGGGAATAAAAAATAATTTTATAATAAAGAGTGTAATTTACATGGTAAACTGAAAAATAGTTTCTTATATCTCCTTATTCTTATTACTTATTGTAATTGTTTATTGCATTTTTGAATTCTCTGAGGTCATTTTAGTATAATAAGGTATTTTAAAATAATTTTTATATCAAAAATGTTCAGGATAAAGTGTTTTTTTTAATTTAAAAAGTGTCAACATTCAGGAAACAACATTAAGTAAAACCGGGTTGTCACTTTACTATAGTGTCAACATTAAAAGTGTTGACATGGCCACTGTTGACATTATTATTGTTGACATGGGTGCTGTTGCCAAGAAATTGACTGCAAGATCAAAGAAAGAGTTAAGTCTGCCGTCCTTGAAGGAGATAAAATTGATAAGGTGTCCGCAAAGGCCCTTATGACTAAAATACCAGACATCCCAGAGAAGACAATTGAGCGCTTACTAAATATTCAAAAAAATGCTAGTTGAGGGCCTTCAGTTCAAGGCATACAATCTTTCTGCGCTGTCTTTCTGGGTTGATGACCCAGAGATGTATGCCCACCTCAAACCTGCCAAGCGTGCCAGGGCAAAGGATACCAAATTGCCAGCACAATTGATTGAGCCAAGAATGGCCAAGCTGGCCAAGGCTGCGGGCAAGGAAGAAACACAAGAAAGTAGCTTAAAAAACAAAATTAATAAATTTTCAAAAAACTTACCTTTTTTCTTAAAAAACGTTGATGATGAACTCTGCTGGGTCCTGGTCCCTTTTGTCTCCCCACCTTATATGCCAACTATGCCAATCATGTGGCTAGGCAGTTGTTTCTGTCCCCCCTGTCTTGCAGGAGCTTGAAGAAAAAAATTCACGGGTCCTTCCCAATGACAAGGAATGCGCTAGCTGGGCTGACACATTCTGAGGGGGCATCTGAGTGGGCAGTTACTGCCTACAAGGATGCCCAACTGATCCACCTGGACCCAGTGGTTCTCAGTGGAGTTTACTGTGAAAGCTCCATTGAGCTTGTTTTGGACGTCCTGGCAACGCTCCCATTCAAGAATATACCAGAGATGGGCCAGGAATATGTGGCTCCTTGCTTCTGCTTCCCAGTGGAGCACACCATATCTTACCTGTTGGAGAACTTTGGGCGTGCGGTGGGTAAATTGGCTGTTGCAGACGCAGCAGCTGTAAATAAGACTAAGACCCTCATGGAGGACTTTGGGCTGGCCTGGAGTGCCAACAAGAAGGGGGTCCCTCTGACAATGTATCTCACCTTTGCTTAAACAAAACACAAAGAAAAAATAATTGCTGTGTTTAATAAATTGTGCAAGTTTACTGAAGCCTTTGCTGGGCAAAGGCTTCATCTGGTGGTTTACCTTGGGTATCTTTTCTACTTTGGAATGGGCGCCAGCGTGGAGGACTTAGACAGGGTCCTTCTTGGGATTGACAAGTCCCAGCTCTCCCTGGAAGGGAAGAAGGTCCCCCCTGGATACAACTCAGTTGACCATGTGATACAGGACGCCCTGGTCCTGGCTGGGATATACGGGTTTGCAGCCCCGCCTGAAAAGCTGCTGCTTCACTCCCACCTGACCCTACTACCTTTCACCAGCAGGCGGGAGTATTTCAATAAGGGTGTATCCACTGTTCACAATGTGGCAGTGGAGATTGTGCACCACCTCTATCATGGGGTGGGTACATACCGCCAAACCCATTACAGGCACCCTTAAAACTCTCTTTTCCAATAAATATCTTTACACTTTAGATTTTTAATTGTAAATAATCTTTATAATTCTTATTTTAGCAAGCAAGTTTTGAAAAATAAATCCCATAGAAGGTTTCTATAAAAGCATAATAGTATACATTAATAAAATATAATTCTACTTTGTACCTTATACATTTAACCTTTTTTAATTTGATTTTTATATTTATTTGACAATAGTGATATAAATATACACATAATCCAGTATCATGTGCTGGGATAACCTCAGATGACATAATAAAAAAATTAATATAAAATAAATAAATTACTTACCTTCATTGATGGTCCTGCTGAACGTGATTGTGATCTTAGAAGCTTCTAAATATAAAATGATAATTAATAAATCTTTTATAGTAAATTAGAGAATATAAAAAGTTGGACAAGCTAAGCCTTTAATTAATTGGCTGTTTGGCAAGGCATGCAGGGATGAACAAATCAGTGTGGCCATAGAATTTGGCCATGGTCTCATCTGGGAGGGTGTTGATCCTGGCCTGCAGCAAATCAAATAGGTCCTTGGTCCCAGTTAGGGTCCCACGCTTTACAACTTGCTTAAGCCACCCAAAGACTTCCTCAATGGGATTTAGGAAGGGCAAATAAGCAGGGAGGAAGAGAAGGTGCAAATTTGCTGTGGCCAATTGCTGGGGGCCCACTGCAATGCTAGTGTCAATCATTGGGAATTCCCCAAGAATATCAGCCACCTTATGGAGACCAACATTGTCCAGCACAATGATGTTGGTAAAGCTCAAGCTCATGCGCCTCAGGTGCTCCTGGACCAATTGGAGGAATGATAGAAAGGTACAGCTATTGTGAGAGCCCAATATCATTTGATACAGCTCAGTCCCCTTTGGACCAAGGAGAGCCACCATCAAATAGGCTGTGGCACAGACTTCAGCACGCCAAGCTATCCTGTCATTTTAGCCTTTGGGGACATATTCATACCCATTGTGCATTGATGAGGCAAATGCTGATGTGTCAATGTAATAGAATTTGACAGGCCCCTTGGCTTTGAGGGCAGTGTACGCCTCTGTGTATTTTTTCTGGACGTCAATGTTGGCTGGACTATTACAATTGTATGGGGATACCCCGAGCTTTTTCCAGGAAAAGAGCATTCACTTGACCAGATGGCAGTAAAAGGAGATTGAGGCCTCAACCCCAAAAGTAGATTTGACTATGGCCTGTATATTTGTTAGTTCAAGATGACAGTTCTGGGTTATCCACTGGTGGATTTCCCATTTGTGCTCCTTGGTAAGCATGGTTGACACACGCAAGGATTTCTCCGCAGCAAGGACTCAGCCAGTATCAATGAACTTGTTGAAGGTCTTCAAGGCGTACTTGGTATCCATCCCAACAAGAGCCACAGCCGTCTTGTAATCACCAGATTCTTGCATTAGCTTAAGCAGGATGATGTGTTTGATATCAGGGATGCGCTTATGGGCAAGTGTTTTGGCGGTGGGGATTGACTCGTTGGCATTGGGCACAACACAGGGCATGGGCACCTTGGTGTAGAATGCAGCAACTTTCTTTAGCACTAACTGTCCCTCATCAGTTCTGAAGAACTCAGGCTCCTTTTCCTCTTCCTGATTGTCATCATTGACATAGGGCTTGTAGCTAGTATCAAGTACAGGCTTCACCTTCTCCAGCATGGCTGACGGTACCAACTCTTGCTGGTACACAACATCAAACACATACAAAGTAAGTTCTACCTCCTTGTTTTTAACTTTCTTGGTGAAGGTACCCTTGGTGGGCTTCCAGGTCAGCTTGGGGACCAGAGGGTTGATTCTCTGCACCCTAGCAGCCTGTGCTCCTTGAACCAGCTGTTTCAGTGCAGCTTCACTATTGAACTCTTCTCTCCTGTCTCCTTCCTGAGTAGGCATTTGGGTTTCACTAACTCTGTTCTTTGACCCGTGGGGGCAACTGCAACCGCGGCGCACAACAGGTGCAATGGTAGTCTGTTGCTGTGTTCCTTCCAATTTAAACTTAATAAAATATTAAATAAAACTCAATTAAGTTACTCCTTAATTTTAATTTTTGCTTTTATCTGAATATGGATATTCAATTAATATTTTTTCCCGCCCAATATTCCAATTATAGATTTTTTATTTCTTAATTAGTTGCTTTTGGTTTTACAACACCCATTTTAGAATACTCAAAAAAAATTCACACATTTTCCCAGATTTTACTGCCAAATTCAAAACCCCAGGACAATATTTTTAAAATTTGTGTTTCAGATTGTGTGTGCTATTTTAGATACCTTGGTATCATTCTTGATTACAATCCATTGCACACAACATTTGAGTGATTTTTTTTACATAGTGAGTTGCTATTGTGTTTTGTTCTTGGATTGAGTTTTGACACACCACGCTTGGGTGTATTTTGTCACCAATTCACATAGTAAACATATGTACACCAAAAGTCAACTTGCACCATTTTGTTTGTGAATCAATGTATTTTGGATTGTATTTTTACTGGTTTTGCTTTGCATGTGAGCACTTTGTTGCTGTGTTGACCTGTTTTGCCCATTAACACCAAAAATCCCTGCTAATAGAGTGTATATTTTAACCTGATAGTTGTATTTAGTTTAAATCTGAGGCATTTTTGGTTGTTGCCATAGCTTTTAAAACTACTATATGTGACCATTTTAGCCATTGTCCCAGAATATAACTCCCAGACCAATACAACATAATGATATAATATTGGCTTCTAAAAGAACTCTACTGTTGAAACATCTACAATTACTCACTCTCAGGAAACTAATTCCCCAAATGACTTGCCAAATGATTCCCTGACTAATCATTGAGTTGGTGGCACTGTTATCATTTGTCCATCTATTACAGGGATCAAACATTTTGAGTCTTAAGCAGAACACAACTTGGACAACCCTTGTGACTTAAGAGGAACAATTACTCATATAAGCCCCATAACTACCATGACATACATGGACAGCATGTGGTTTTCCATGATACTATATAATACTCTATATTCCTATCAAATAAAGTATCATTATCTTCTTAATTTTTCCCTATATCTTGTTTATTATACTTCCCAGAAGTATATACTTACCAGTGGTAGCAGAAGTAGGTTATCCACACTTACGCAACTTAAAGGAAAATTTTTCCAATTAAAAGAAGTCAGAAGATGTCACTCCTCACTGGCTGGAGACAATACAAAGAAGAAAAAGACGTCCCTGAAGGGTTTGTTTCCTTCAACAGTGTCCTTTTACCAACCAAACAGTACAACTTCCTCAGTATGCACAGGATCCTGAACCCACCTCCAATTCCTGAAACAACCAAAAAAAAACTCAACATTGTGTTTCAACGCCTATGTTCAGTAGAAATTAGGACCTTCTCAGGACTATGCTGTGAAAATGCCAATCTCTGGATTCAAAGCAACCAAAATAAGTTTACACAAGTATGCTACCCCGCAAAATCTGGACAAGTGAAATTGCCCTACATGTTACTGGGGCTGCTTCAAGTTTTTAAGCAAATGGTTTGACCAACACCCTGATCACAAAAAAGACTGGAACATGTTCAAACCTGCCTTTCTGGAGAAATTTGCCATAAAAGACTCTAACATGGTGATTATGGCAGAACTCTGAACCTTCAAAATGACAGGAACTATTGAGGATTACATTGTAACCTATGAAGACATACAAGATAGAGCTCCCAATACCATCAATTTTGGCAAAACCGGACCTCAACTGGACTTCTACAATGGCCTCCCCACACAAATTAGATGTCAATTTGACATGAGCTGCTGCAAGAACCTACAAGATGTATTATTGAAAGGAAAGTGAGCTGCACAAAAATCTGACAGCCTACACACAACAAACAAGAAAAAAGAAAGTCTCACAGCAAAGAAGGACCCTTGAACTAACAAGAAAATCAACCAAGCCAACAACTCTCATTCTCAAAGTAAAAATTGCACTAATTAAGTCAATCAAATAAGCACTCATAATGCCACCAAGGAGGGAAAAGCTCAGGGGAGTGCTTAGGCAGGCCTCCCCCTCCCCCCACTTTACAAGACTTGTACAGGGACCAAGATGTGGACTCAATCATTATTATCAAAGTACCATCCAGCAATCCTCTGCTGTTTGCTTCCCAAAGAGGAAATAAACTCCTCACTTATCATTTCTGCTTTTGCAGATATCAGGACACAGCACTATTTGACACTAGAGCAGATCAATCTCTTGTTGAAAATGAATTTGCTGACCTCATGAAACTACCTACTACCCAAAAGCAGTATCAGGAGAGTCATCATGGCAGAATACAGAAGCACACCAGTCACCTAAGAGGCAAAACCATTATGTGCCCAAATTGGAGACGTGCAAACCACACTCAGTGGCCCAATCATACCAATCCCCAAGTATGTCATTATACTTGGCCTGGACTGGATGAGAAAGACCAAATCTCACATTGAATGAGATGTTGCTACCCTCAGCATATAGCAAAGAGAGGTACACCATCAAATGTATCCAATCCACCTTGACATACTCATGAGAGATGTTTTGTTTGTAAAAATCACAGAAATAGAAGAAGAAAAGGACCCTGGCAAAATTGATTGTAACACCTGCAAGTATGGGATTATCCTCTTTAAAAATGTAGAGACCTCACTTGAGCAGGACCCAATCCAGCAACAGCTAGTCAAAGAATTGTCTTCTGTGTTCCAATAAAAGCTACCAGGACTATTGCCCAACCAGGGAATATAACATTAAATTGACCTCAAAGGGAGCGTGCCAAAAGCACACCCTATCTACTGCCTAACACCACAAGAGGATGACACGCTGAAGGCCTATCTTGAAAAAGTCCTTGAAAAAAGACTCATACACCCATACAAATCTTCTTTTGGTGTGGCTGTATTTTTTGTAGCAAAGAAAGATAGAAGACTTTGCCTGGTCACAGACTACAGGGCACTCAACAAAGTCACAATTAAGAACAGGTATTCCCTGCCTCTGATTAATGACCTTTTTAACGCCCTGGAGGGGTCCCAATTCTTCACAAAAATTGACTTGACAGCGGGTTATCACCAAATCTGTGTTAAGCCAGAGAACATACCCAAAACAGTGTTCAAAACTAAGTATGGTTTATTTGAGTGTTTTCTTAACTTCAGCATGAAAAATGCCCCAATTATCTTTGTAACCTTTATGAATGAAGTTTTTAAAGAGCACATTGGAAAAAGGGCTATTTTATACCTTGACAACATAATTGTATACAGTTCTACTAAGGAACAACAATGTAAGGACATCTGCCTGGTCCTATGTACCTTTCAAGATAAACAACTCATAGCCAAGCCCTTTTAATGTGACTTCTTCTCAACAAAACTCTAATTTTTAGGATACAATATTAGTAAGGACAGAGTTAAACCAGACCCAGAAAAGATGCTAGCCATATCCAATATGCCAGCACTGTAAAATAAGAATGAACTCTATACATTCTTAGGCATGGTAGCCTATGTTAGGAGTTTCATCCCTGGCTGGGGCTCCTTAACTGCCCCTTTATTTGCAATTGCTGACAAGACAACAAAATTTTATAACCATTGAGAGATCAATACTTTTGAAAATTAAAGGAACATATGGTCACTGCTCCTATCTTACAATGTCCAAATTGTGAAGGAATGTACAAACTAGAAACTGATGTCTCAGATTACGCAATAAAAGGAGTACTCTGAATTTAAACTTCAGAAAAGGACTTCCTCCCTGTAGCATATGAATCAAGAAATCTGTCTGACAGTGAGCAAATATATTAAATACATGACAAATAATTGATAGCTATTGTCCACTGTTTAATGAAGTAGAAATCTTATCTAGAAGGTGCACAGATATTCAAAGTGCTAACTGACCACAACTCATTATTATTCTTTAAGGATCAACAATACCTATCTAGACAACAAGCTGAATTAATGAGCCTCATACAAAGGTACCCCATGATAATTGGATACAAACCAAGCAAGAAAATGCTTACTGCATATACCCTGTCAAGGCTATACCTTAAACATCTCCTATGTACTGATTGAGACCCTGATTAGCCCATGTTAATATTGAAAAACTTCAAGAGGGGTTCTCAACTGGTACACCAATGAACATTCAAGAGAAAGTCCTCAAGAACAAACATCTGTTCAAAAATGTATGTGGTACTTTACACTGCATACTACCAAGTGGCAATACTGTACCCTACATCCCGTCAACACAAAATATTGACACAATTCTTTGATACCACAGAGATATGAGACAAAACTATAGCAGAAACCTCTATTAATACCTCTAAAAACACTACTGGTGGCCCAACATGCTGGATGACATCAAGGAAGTGCTGGACTAATTCAAAGTATGTGAGAAATACACCCGCTCCAAGGCACCCTTCAAGTCAGTGATACTAGTGTCAATCACACAACCATTAAAAGTGTGATCACTAGATATTATGGGATAAATGCCTGTAAATAACAAAGTCAAAGAGTACATCATAACAGATATCAACTATGCAACCAGATGTCCTGTGGCACAAGCTACAAAGGAACACAAAGGCAATGATGTGAGGTAATTTATTGTTAAGGAAACCATAGTAAACTTTGGGAAACCAGACCTCCTGATCACAGACAGAGGAAATGAGCTTAAATTCATTGACACCAATATCTACCTTGCCAAGAATGGAATAAAACACAACACAGCCAGTATCTATCACCCACAAGCAAATGGAAGAGTAGAACAACTAAACGGCTTGCTAGTGGAAGCCATCAGTAAGTTATCTGCTAACAATCCAAAAGCCTGGTTTGACATGCTGCCAACAGCCTTTATGGTGTGCAAAACATGAGTTAACTGCAATACAGGAAAAAGCCCATATGAACTTGACTATGGGCATAAACCTGCCATTGTTAGCACTAAGTCAGGACCACAATTACTCTTGCCTAAGAAAGTGCCAGACAACAATGACCCTGGCGTATAGCATGCCAGGGAAGTCTAAGAGGATAAGGGAAAGGAGGGTGTGGGGTTCCTGTCCACCAGTACCCAAAGTGTGTCCTGGGTCATAGCCAGAGACCAGCTGGAAGGGGTTGATATTCTCTAGTAAGGGAAAATGTATCTCAGAAATATGTATAGGGTTCAAAATGGGCTAATTTTTCACTCTCAGAAGAAAAATCCCCTTAGAAACCTTCTGGTATATGGCCCAGGAGGTCATGGAAACAATATGGATTTGCCAATACTTGGAGTTCTCCAACAATATCTTGGACTCCTTGTACTTGGTCTTGGACTCCTGCACCTTTGTCTTGGGCTCCTGTGCTTTGGTCTTGGGCTCCTGCACCTTTATTATGGGCACCTGCTTGTCCGTTCCAGTTCAGGATTTTTATCCTTAGCCCTGGCTGCTGTATATTGGGTTTCTGTACCTTTAGCTTGGTCTTCAGTTCCTTCTGTAGTCCTAGTGGCCTTTGTAATTCACTTGATCCAGTCCCTGAAGAGTCTCAGATAGCTCTCCCTGTTATAGCTCTTTGTTTCAGTCCAAAATCCCTCTCAGAACTCTTCTTTTCCAAAGCTTAAACTATCCAGTTTTTCTCTTTCTACAATATATTAAACTTAATAACTTACTTTAGCCAATGAAAGCCCTGAATTTTCTATTTCTGCTTCTCATTTTTTTTAACTCTCAAGTTAAAGCCCTCAAAACACTGATCAAATAAACTTTGGATTGCAGCCAATCATATGCCTTGATTCAACTGTTTTGCCAAAAAGTTTACCCAAATGACTTGCTCTTGACTATGATTTGAACCTGAAGCTGTCTTGCTCTGTGTAAACAACTGCTCTGTGTTTCAAACAGTTTTGCCGTGATTCCTTTCACATTTCACCGGCAAATCCCGACCGCTTTTGTCTATGTTTCACATAGGGGATTTTTGCACCCTTAATTCTTCAATGTTTTCTGAGTTTCTCTGGTTTTTCTTCAACGTTTTGCAACTTTGAACTTGCCTGTTGCTTACCTCTTAACTCTCCTAGTTGTTCTTGGCAAAATTTTCATATTCACCCTTACAATTTCTCTGTCCTGTTTCCATCCTCTTTCTGCCTCCTTTCTGCTCAATTCAAAATTAATAAATTCACAGTTTAATCACTGTAAATAATTTATTTATCTCTTTCTTTCTTTTTATATGCTATTTAATTCTTTTATATCATATTTTTGGCAGCTTAAAATCCTTATTAACTGCTTCTTATCTTGATATTTCCTCTCTTAAGACACCAAAATCAGCATTCCAGCCTTTATATACAATCTGGCTATTCCTGCACTATCATCTTCTGGTTCTTCAACCAGCTCTTTAACCATATCTGTGAGAGAGGGGGGCTAAACTAATTAAGTTTGGCTCCCATCCTGGGGGAAGAATCCACCAGGACACCATCCAGTGCAGAACTGGGATGGCTGCTTGAAGTGGCGTCCACAAGGAGGACACAGCAGATAGAAGAGGAAAGTAGGAGTCCAAACCCATCAGGCTCATCCTGCTGAGCAACCAGGGGGTGCACTTGGGGGTAGACTCTAAAACAACCTTATCTCTTCCTGGGACCAGTACAACTGGGGCCTCAGAGGAGAGGGGCAATGGGGGAGGCAGGCCTGATGACACTGATGGAGATAGATCAGGGGTCACAAGCTCAAGGTCATTGCAGGTGAGGCTTCTTACAACATTCTCACTAATTGTGAGGATATCTTGAGCTCGCCCAGTGAGATCACCAAATATTTGTAGGAATTGATCAGGGTCAGCACCCACATGATGGAATGAATGTGAGATGTGTCCCCAAAGGTCAGGGGTGGTGCACCATATCATCATCACGGCTGGTGCCAGGGTGAACACAACAAACTTGGCAAAAGGCACCAACATTTTTCTTAAATTAAATGCAGAGACCAGCAAGAAGGAATGGTTCTTCTAAACTTTTTGCTTTATCAAAGTCAAAGAAAGCAACCAGAAAGGCACCAAAGACAAGCAAGAAAATCCCAAACAACAAACTGCACTAAAAGAACAGCAGCTGCGGGAAAAGGGACTTTGAAGGCAGAGTTTGAGGCTTTTAAAGCGTATATGAAGTGAAAAATGAATTAAAATAAAAATAAAAACAAAACAAAACTTCAAATAGGTAATTATATAGAATGAATCACAAATTTTTAAGTTCAAGTGGCTAAATTTCAAAGCAAAAGCAAAAAGCTTTAACGTAGACCCTGACAACGTATAGGAGACTCCAAGAGGACGCAGAGGGGCCTGGGAGCAGAGGGAAAAGGTAAGGAAAGTTAAACTTTTACTAATAATCTTAGAGAATTGAGGGGCCAGAGAGAGGACCCAAAAAGACCAAAAATTCAGAAGAGGAATTCTAAACTTTATTTTTTAAAATGAGCAAGCAGGGGACCAAAAGTCCCCTGTCTTGCTTTAAGGAAAGCCATTCTGAATTTTAAAGTCACCTGATACAAAAGTCAGATCTGATTGGTTCCAAGAGAAATTTTGCAGGGGGAATCCAATGGGTTGGGAGGGTTTCCAACAATTTCTGACTTCAAATTTGATTGGCAGGCATTAAAGGAGTGTTTCAGGGCAGCATCCAATCCAGTTAGATTGGAATTTGAGGATTCAATAATAGCGCAACCTGATTGTTTGGATCTGATTGATTTCAAATGTGGACGGGCCCAATCTAAAAAATAATCCAAATTAATTGGAGATTCCTCCCATGTGGGGACAGATTCTGAAGCACCTGTATTTGCCACTTGGGAAGGGTATGCCAACACAAATCTGACATCAATTGTGTGGGCTAAATCCTCAAGAGAATTAAGGGGCTTGGCCGGCTTCTGAGCAGATTTTTTTGTGCGGCACGGGAAGATTGTCCTATCCAGGGCTAAAGGGGGAAGTGACTTTAAAATATCTTCCAGCTCTTCAGCTTAATCAGCAACCAGTCAATCTTAGTTCACCAACAACTCCTTTCAGTCCTCAAACAGCTTCTTTTATGAGAATTGGGGAGCAGGTTAAGAGGAAATAAAACCAAGCTCTCAATCACAATAAAAATTGTGGTTTCAGCAACAACCAAAAGGTCATTGCCAACAATTACAGGGGGGCCAAAGGGGGGAAGGAATCAACTGAACACCAAAAGCAACAGAAAAAACCAAATGGACGGATTAAACTAACAAATTTTGAACTTTATTAGAGTAGAGAATGATAAGCAAGGTCTTTTACAACTCTTGAATTCATTTAAAGGGAGGGATGGAATTTGGGTGGGAAGTTGAATGTCAAAACAAATCAACCAATGATATGATGGAATATGGATGCATTTCTTGATGCAGGCAAATCTGGACAAATTCAAATGGATAAAATCAAAGAAAAAACTGACTCAACTAAAATTGAGGAATCTGTCTTGGATGCAATTACCACTGCTCCCGGCCGCTCTTACACATTATATTTAACCAGATGTATCTCTTGGGTGGGTTGGGTGGGGGCATCTTCAAAATAAATCAGCAAATAATAGTGTGAGGACCTTTCTTGGGTTTTTTCAGTAAGTCTTTCATAAATTCCCAAGCTTAATCTGACAGAGATTCCTAAGCATTTGGTGAGAATTGAAGTAGAGGCCCAAGGGGGAGGCGTAACTTTAAATCTTTATCATGATCAGCTACTTCTGCATCATGATCTTTCAGTCCATCTGCTTATCCTCACTAGGAACTACCTTGGTTTCACCTGCACAATGAACCCTTTTTGGTTTCAAACTTCAATATGAACCAACAGTCCCTCAACTAGTCTTCACTGTGATCATACAGTCCTTCTTACTAGTCTTCTCTTCTGTTTCTGTAAACCACCTTGGTTCTTTATCTCAGTCCCTGTTACCAGAACTTGTAGATCCAGGTATGAGTCTACATTGAACTGGCGTTTGACTGGGCCCTCGTAAGTGGCAATCTACTTAGGCCATTCAACCATAGATCATCAAAGTCTATGCCATTGTTTTTACTCACCCAGGTGATTAAATCTGGGCTTTCAGCTGCAAAGTAATCAGCTTTACTTCCCAGAGACCTGATCACACCAAGTTCTGCAGCTGCTTCCCCAAGAAAACCACCTTGGTGACATCTCTGAGAAAATCTATGCCCTCCAATGCTCACTTTGGGTTCTCCCCAAAGCTCTCACAGAGGCATAAACAAGGATACCCTACCAGTCCTTTAGGTAGGATGCTTGCTCACAGACCTCCTGTAAGTGTATCAGGGTACATAGAGCCCTCAGAGCTCATCCCCTCCCTGGCAGCTTGTGCTACCTTCCAGGGGTCCAAAACTCAGAGCCCTGGTAGGCAAGTCCCCTACCATGCTGGCATACACTTCTACCCCGGCAGTCTGTGTTACCTGCCAGGGTCTAAACATCCTACAGCCTGAGCAGCACACACTACCCATCAGGATGGATCACCCCTCACCCCAAGCAGCTAAAGTTTCCTGCTGAGCTATCTCATTCCTCACCCCTAGCAGCCACAGTTCCCTGCTGGGTGAGGACCTCTAGTCCACAGCAGCCAATATCTACTGCTAGGTGGAGACAACATCTGCCTCTAGTAGTCTCTAAACCTACTAGCTAGGCCTTACCTCCCTAGTATCCATCATTTTCTACTAGGTCTCTACCTGCAACAAACAATCATACTTCCACCTGGCCAACATTAGCCCCGCCTGAAAGCCATCAAACATGCAGGCTGTCACAGAGGGGGTTGAGAGGAAAGCAATCCCATTACAACAGGAATGCTTCCAAGTTGGGGACAAAATCTGGGTTGTTAATCAAAATATGCACAAATTGGACCCAGGATTATGAAGACTGGTATTGCCATGGAAGTCAAACTAAACAACACCTACCTCATCAAGGGAATAGGCGCTTAAGCAGAACTAAAGCCTATGCACCATGGTGGTCTCTGCCTTTTCAAAGCAAGAACAGCACAGTGCAACTCTTGTCTTCCTTACCCAATGCAAAACTGGGTCAGTACCAAGCCCAAATCCCCAATACTCTCAAGAAGATTCTTAAGGTTTTACCTTCCAGCACCCCATGGGAAGATGTCCAGAATCTTTGATTACTCCCTCTTGGGAAAGGAATTCCCCAAGAAACTCCTCAAATGATTCCCTGGCTAATCATTAAGTTGGTGGCACTCTTATCATTTGCCCATCTATTACGGGGATCAAACATTTTGAGTTCTAAGCGGAACACTACTTGGACAAGCCTCATGACCGCCATGAGTACAGGACAACATGTGAATTCTCATAATACTATATGATACTCTAAACTCACATCCAATAAATTATCATTATCTTCTTAATTTCTCCTTCATCTCATTTCATTATACTTCTAATGAAGCATATACTTGACATTTGCCTCAGCAATGAGTGCAGGCATGAGCTGTTTTCTTCAGGGAAGATGAGGGCAGCTGTTACAGGCTTCTGATAGATCATGGATGAAGAACAGGTGTGGATACTGCTGGCTTGAGCAGGTGTTCAGATCTGGTTTCTGATCCCTTCAAAACTTTGGTGTATGCTGCAGTGGTTCTCTTTTGAGGGAGGTTGGGTGGTTGGACTGCAGTACCTGGAAGAGATTTCCTGATGGTCAAGCTATTGGCAACACCTAGCCTGAAATTTTCTTGGCTGCTGAGCTGGGCATCAGTTTTAGGGCTCACCCAAGCAGTAATAGACCAGTAGCTGCAGCTCCAAAGAGATGGGTGCTAGCTTCCTGGAACTGCCATGTGTGAGAGTACAGCTAGCGCAAAGTTTGGCTGATATATGGGTGAGCCAGTCCAGACCATTATCTTTGTTTTCACCAAAGAATTTCTCAATATGAATGGATCTTATGGAAGCAAGTGTCAAGGGTCTGGATGTACAAGCATTCTGGCTACCGCCAACCTACTTAACATCCAGTCATTGCCCAATTTAGTCCCCTTCCAATATACTGTTTGACATACCAAGAATAGTAACCAAGCAATATCATCTGACTGTCCAAGTATCCAGTGGCTTGAACTCATCTAGCACATGATCAACCCCTAGGTTCAATCCAACTAAATCCCTGCCACAGCCAAGTCTATATAAGTCTAAAGTATTATCCAATAAAATATACTTTTCTTCTTTCTTAATTCCATATTTGAAGTTTCCCCAAAAGGCGCTCCTTATCATAAGTTTACATTTGGGGGTGCAGGGGTAGGGTACAAACATTTTGGATGGGTTTACAACATGCCCTGGACATGGTGTATCCTTGAAACATGGTATGCTCTGCAGGAACATTGTTGTTGATGTTATAGAGGAGAAGGTATCCTTTCAGGTGTATGCAGATGAGGCTTGTTTAAGGACCTGATTGATGGTGAGAGATTCAACTGGGGGTGACATTTTATCCAAGTGTGGGTAAAAACAAGGTGCTACAAGTGACAAGGTAAACTACATAGGGAAGCAAGATAAGAATATTTTTATTGAGTAGTAGTTTTGGATTTTAAGCTAAAGATAGTTTGGCTTGATGCTGCTAATGTTCTTGGATCAGGTATGGGTGGAAATGATAGTATGACTAGTTGCCAAGTGGCTGAACTAACTTTATGGTGAAGAGGAGGATCATCAGATATGGAAAGTTGGGATCCGCTCCCTCAATAAAGTCATGGGCTGAACCCTAGGGGATGCGACAAGGATAGGGATGCTTCGGCTCAGCCCCGGCTAGCTTTCGGTTCTAGGCCGCTGCAGCCAGAACAGAAATACATAATATTTAATCGATTTAAAATAAATCTTTGACACGGGTGACTCCGCTAGAAACTGGCCGCGGCTGCACGGGGCTTGGCTGAAGCAGCCCTAGACAAGGATAACATTGAATCAATATAACATGTTTCTAATAAGTTGAAATAGAATTTATTTGTTCCCTTTTACTTTGCAAGGTTGGTGGTTTTCAAAGTTGAGAGAATTTAGTTCAGCTATTTATACTCCGAATCGAATTTGACTGGATTGGATTTGGAACTGAGTGTAAGTTGCCAAGTAAGCAGTCTCGGGGAATAATCCACTACACCCCAAACGTATCTGACGCCAGGGTGGACAATGAAGTGTAGTGAACTTTGAAGGCGAGTCGAAGCGAGTGCAGGTAGATGTAGTCAATAGGTTAGACTTTGGCTCCAGAAACCTTAAAGCCATGGTTTTAAAGCGGGGTTAGTCATTTGCGTGTAGTTTTCCAAGATTGGTGCTTGGGTCAGGCATGTCAAGGGGAGGTTGTTAGCTAAGCAAGTATAGCAATATTTTTGATATGTCATACTAAGTTAGGCTTACCCAAGCCTTCTCGATACACTTTAAAGGATGGTTTGCAAATAACTTAAACTTGAATGGACATATCGCAGGAATCAAAGCTTTCAGTATTCAGATCCCAAATCCGGGTCTACCTTGCCGAGTTCCTTGGAACTCTACTGCTGGTTCTGTTTGGGGATGGGGCGGTGGCCCAGGTGACTGTCAACAAGGTGGCAGTTGGAAGCAGCCACTTGAGTGTTGCTTTGGGGTTTGCGTTTGGGTTGACGTGTGCTCTGTTTGTTGCTGGTCCGGTGTCGGGTGGGCATCTCAACCCGGCCATCACCGTTGCCAACGCCCTGTTCCGCAAGTTCCCGTGGCGCAGGGTCCCAGGCTACATCTTTGCTCAGACGTTTGGGGCCTTTATGGGAGCATCCCTCGTGTACTTGGTTTATTGGCCTGCCATGAATGTGTTTGACGGGGGAGTGCGGCAGACGCTGGGGAAGATGGGGACTGGGGGTATCTTTGCCACCTACCCCAACCCAGCCGCGCCCAACTACAGCTCATTCCTTACCGAAGTGGTGATCAGCGGGGTGTTTGTTGTTTGTATAGTTGCCATGACGGATCCACGGCACAGGATCCCTGGCTACGTCAGTGCCATTGCCATTGGGCTGAGCATTGGGGTGGTTGGGCTCTCGCTTGGGGTGATGACGGGGTTTGCGTTGAATCCGGCGCGTGACTTTGGGCCTCGCTTCTTTACTTCTATTGCAGGATGGGGGTGGGAGCCCTTCCAAGCCTGTAACTACTACTTCTGGATTCCGATTGTCGGGCCAACCGTTGGGGCAATTTTGGGTATCTTTTTCTATGATTTGGTGTTCCTTAACCCCGAGCACATCAAAAAGTGAAATCATTCATGTTTCAGTTTCTTATATTCTCATTGCCGTCAGTAAATATAGGGGTTTAATGTTAATATTTATTTAATTACACATGATAAGAGGTTTTTTATTTATCAAGTCTTGGATGGATGGCATGATATCATTTAAGGAGGTTATTGCTTCTATTCAAAGAACATTTCTTGGATTGATCTTGTTAAAATGAGATGATCAATTTGACAGCCGAGCTGAAGTAGCAAGCATCCCCTTCCAACCAGAGCCAAGATGGAATGATTACAAGGATGTATGAGAATAAATCTTTGTATTTGGTCCACTTAAGATCAACCATATCTGATAAGATCCGTTGATAAGATCCAATGATAAGATGTGGTGTAAGTCGTCTTCAAAGCGAATGGTATAGTTTCAGTTGAGGTTTGAAAAATGCGCAAGTGATTATCGTTTAAACTATCTGATTTTTAAACTAATATTTTTAGGGGGTTAGCCTCCCTTTGCGAGGGAAATGATGCTGTAAAAGAAGGGGGTTAATTTTAATTTCTAACGCGTGATTGGATATTTGTTTGGGTGTATATTCTTAATAAAATTGAGAGACCTCAGTATGCATACAATCTACAAAGGGTTTCATAGAAGATGGTTTATTTAGAACTTCCCTCGAGGCATTACTTTAAAGAAACAGTCGCGTTGGTGGCCCGAGACGAGGAATCCAAATCTGGGATGTTCAGAAACACTGAGGCATGGTAATAGCGAAACACCAAATCAAAGCTAGCCATAAGGCAAACAAAGACAATAAACATTCCAATTTCAGGAAGCAACATGCTACCATAAAAGTTTCTCTTGGCTATTTAAACCAACCGTAAGGTCCAGACACGTTGAAGTAAAAACGAATGCTAAAATAGTATTTCTATGCAATGGGGTTATCGGTGGCTGCAGCATTGAATTGTTTCAAAGTAGTTTGAAATATCAATACCAGTTAAAATAGATACTTGCTCAAGGGTTTCAAAGAATATTTCAAGCTCAATTGCCCCAATGTTCATTTAGCCTAGAATTTAAAGGCCTCTGTATAGGCTAGGGGAGCCCTATGCCAGCTGGCTGACCTTCAGCTTAAGCTATCCTTCACACAGCCAATCGAGTGGGGTGCTGAAGTGCCTATCAATCTCTAGGATTAAAGTGAGATATTCTCACGAGCAATATATTTAATCATAAAAAATCTGTTCCAACCTCGCCGATCAAATATATTTGCCCGGCGTTTGATACGTTTTATCAAATGGAATGGGTTGGTGTAGCGGGGAACTACAAACCGCCAAAAATAAAGTAGAGATAAAATACGGTTTATTTGAAGTTGAGGAGTTCCCCGTTTATAGTTAACCGATAGCGTTAACCGATTTACTCGGATTCGATTAAACTTGCGGCTAATGCTATCCCACCCCCGTTAAACTAAGCGCGGTAGAGTTTGGGCAGCTCCTGTTCACCATCCCCAAGGTGGTAGTTGAAGTCGGTCCCTGCACTGTAGATCTGATAGGGACAGACCATTTGATCTTGAACTTGGTAGAATAGGAGTCATTGAGTCAGGTCCTCATCCTCAGAACTCTTTGGCTAACCTTGTATATGAAAGGTCGCCATGTGACCTTCTCCTGGGCTTCTTTGGACTTGAGGGCTCTAGCAACTATGTTTGACTCCACCTTGGCTCGTATACTGTCTCAATAGTCTTGTACAGTCAGGTAGTTGGGCAGTAGGGGCTCCTTAACCAAGGATGGCTTAACACCATAAATGGCTCCAGGTGGGGTGACATTAGTTTCAACATTCACTTTGGTGCAGCAATTCTATCCTGCAGCAGGGAGGGTGTCCTCCCAAATGGATGGTTAGTACTTGGTGCACTTCTCCAAAGTGCTAACCAAAGTTTTTGACTGTTTCAGCCAGCCTGTCAGGGATCCAGTCTTGGGCGGCCAGCCTGTCAGTTTTGGGGATCACTCCGGCCGGGTTTTTTGCGGGTAAAGCCCACCACAAGAGAAGAGCTAACTTAAAGATGTAGGAGAGGGACTTTACCACCCAGGACCACAGCCCAGAAGCTGGTAATATAGTGTCAATTGCCCCTGTGAGGGTGATGTACACAATCCCAAACAGCTTGCCAGTGTGATCAATTGGGAGCTTGGGTGAGGAGGCAGGCATTGGCTTGGGGGTCGCAGGTGGTTCCATGCAGAGTTTTTAGGTGGGAAGGTAGTTGAATTTGCCTCTAAAAAACTTGGGTGTTGAGAATAACCAGGGACCCTGACAGGTGTATCTAACTGCGGATTGTATGTGGGCCAAGGAATCTAGTTTGAGGATCTTTTCCAGGGTGTAATCCTTATATTCAGGTTTCAGAGGGTACTCTGTGTAGTGGACAGGGCCAAAGAGAATACCTGGAGGACAGGAATCTGAGGGCAGAGGGGCAGGAGAGCCAGATGATCTTGTACTTATTTGATAGATGGCAAAGACAAAATAATGCAGTAGCTGTGTAATCCAAAATAATATAACCTTTATTCAAAAATGGCAATAAGTTTGGAGCGCGGGGTCCTTTGGTCTATATAGCACCCCACTTTTAAACTTAATATTTTCCATGAGGGTTCATCAGGGCGTTGGCAAAGGTGGGCCTGGGGGATCTGGGTGCTTGGGTTCAAAGGCAGAAAAATGGCACCCAGGCTGGGAGTTCTTTCATTGGTCAGAGATCTTGAATTGGCTACTTGATTATCTTGATTTTGGGCTGTGGTCACAGGGTTGGGCCTAAAGCCTGTGTTTTCCTTTGGCAACTGAATTTGATTGGTTACTCAAGAAGACTTCAAGCTCATAAAGTTCACAGAGGAACTTTCTCTGCCTTCATTAGTCAATTCAAGAAGCTCCTCCTTGGGCACACCATGGTCAAGCCTGCTGTTGTAGGTTTGGGCTATCTAAACTAGCTAAATCTATGAGCTAAAGTTTATCTTAACTAAACTATATATAAAATATACTAATAATCATTAGGCTATATAAAGCTTACTAAACACCAGCTTCAACTGCTAAATAAAGGCAATATTGAAGTATAAGTGTTAAGTGTAAGGTTAAAAGCTGTGTTTATTAAACTCATATGGGTTGATAATAAGCCTGAGTATTTTAGCTCCACCAGTTGAATCCAATTGCAATTGAGGAAATCCACTTAAGAAATCCATTGTTGAATTGTATCAATTTATTAATTCCAATTATCTCAATAGCAATTAGAGCGGAGTACTCAATATTGAGACATTTCCCACCTCTAGATTTGACATAGGGTTTGCACTGCTTGGATTGCACCTTGAAAGGAGGATAAGGGTTAATGATCCAAGACCAGATGATTGAGGGAGATGGGCTCTTTGTAAATCCAACTGTTAGTAATAACATGGTTTGAATTGGGTAAGGGCAGACTTTTGACATTGTAGTAGAAGAACTTCTCACGTTCTTTTCTAGTGCTGACAGTACTAATTGTAATAGTTGTAGTGGCTTTGGGAAGACTGATAGAGCAACTTTCCTACAAGGCAGCCTTGTTAAGATCAGGTTGCTTTGTGAAATCCTCAACCTTGAGGATGTTAGGTCCAGCCATTATGGTAAGAGTAAGCTCAGCCTTTATTTCTTGGGCAAAGACAACATGGGAGCAAGGTTCTGAAACCTCAGACTTGATGTACACACTAGGGTTTCAGGGATAGGCAGTGTAAGTCATACCAGGAGGGGGCTATTGATCAGATTGGATGTTCTCATGAGAATAAGACCTTTGGTAGAAGCACAGTCACCCTGATAGATCTGTATAGCGCTAACCTGTTGAGAATTGCTGGTGGTGTAGAAGATCAAGGACTCCTTGGTAGAGATGGCATCATTTTGATTAATAGTCTTGACCACAATACCATCCTTAGTCTTAATACTAAGAGTTAGGGTATCATTGTCTAAAAGTCCAACCTTCTTGAGCCTAGTTAGTGCTGAGCTAGTGTAGTTACAGACTGAAGTAGAGCCTGGCCATTAACTAGTGTGATAGAGTTGTTCATTGGCATAGTTCCCCCCCCAAGGCTGTCTCTATTTCTTAAGCTCCACTAATAAGAGAGGTACTAGGAGTGGTTGTGTCAAGTGCGGCAAGAAGGTAAAGCTTGTGAAAGCCATAAACAACTAACATATTAACATGACTAGCAAGATTTAGCTTAAGCCATAAAAGATGAACTATTGGGTGGCTATCTATCTGATACCATCCATTATTTCTTCCTTAGAGTGTGTCTTCAAGTCACAACCATTAGGGCTCAGATAAATCACACTGGCTTTTAATGATGTTTCAGGAAATCTTGTATCAATGGGGCAAGGTAAATTTATGCAAGTGTGAGAAAGTTGCATAATAGATTTGGATATTGCAACTTTAGGAGTGAAAGCTCCCCAACAGTAAAGAAAACACAACTATTGTGCTGAATAGCAAGGTAATCCCATTGTAGGGTAATGATGTGAGTGACAAACTTCTGGGTAGCCTTGTAAGGAGCAGCTACAAGTGTAGCAGGCACAAAACGTAAATGAGCCTGATTGGCTACTTTATCATAAATGCAGTAAGTATCTACTAGGGCCACATCATATGAGTATAGCCCCTTGTCATCATTGGAAGATTGGGAAACCAAGAGCCTCTGGGCAGTGAGATTAAACATGAATAACCACGGATTGCAGAAAGGCAGCTTCCTCAGATTGTGAATTAAATACACTTGTTTGTAAGAAGAGAATTCCTTTTTGATAGTGGGAAAGAGAGGTAGAGTCTTAGAAAAGTTGAGATTCACAACAACAGTACAGCCTCTTTCCATAAGGAGCTTTGGAATGTGCATATCTACAACAGTGTTGTAAATATTCTCCAAACTAATATTTGAATATATAAGAAGTGAGGGCTCATGTTCAATATGATCAGCTTACTTAACCCTTTACACAATATTTGGTATAATATGTTTAAAGGGGACTTTTCAGAGAGTAACAGCGTAAAACCCCAAGTCAAAAAATGAAGTCTTTGCCTATAGTAGTGTCACAAGTAGCAGTGTTGAGAGCCATTCTAGGGTTATCACCATGTGGGGTGTGCTCCAAACAATTGATGCCAGGCTCAGAATTATTTTTGGTAACCTTCTTCTTTTCACTCTCATAAGTGATAGCCACAGCAGTGGACTCACTTGTATTATCAATATTGACTTGATGGATAAAGAATGATTTTTTAAATCCTGTATGTTTAGGGGCAGGGGAGATTCCTAAGAGCTCAAATTTGCCCAGAAGATTTTTATTCTTAGTACAGTTATGTTCACCCTCTAGGATTTGAATCAAAACACTGGGCTGGTTATCATTGTGATGGACAAGGTCTAAGAATTCTTGGTGGGGGAAGTGGTGTTACGCTTAATTAGAGCACTCATCACATCACCAGATCTCTCAATACCAAGTGAGAGAGGAGCGTAATCAAGAAGAAGATCCTGGGTCTTATTAGAAATATCATCAGTAAGAACAGCAGCTTTGGTTTTTGGAGTAGAACCACTTGCAACTGAGGCTGGAAAAGAAGCAAGATCAACTGGGGCTGCAACAGCTTTGAGAGCTGGAGGGAAAGTATCTGACTTGTCAGCAACTTCAGTTGGTTTGACCAATGTGTATTTTTTAAAAAAGTATATTTTTGGGTTTGTATATTTTTTATTGTGTTTTTTCCACTGACCATTTCATTTTTTAAGCAAGAACTACTAGAATCAATTTTTTATGTTTTTTTCACAAATCATTTTGTTTTTTGAGCAAGAACTTCCAGAAGAAATATTTTTTATGTTTTTTTCACTAATCATTTTTTTGGGCAAGAACTGCTAGAGGCAATATTATTTATTGTATCACTTGCTTTTCTTTCAAAAGAAGGTCTAGTACAAATATCATAAAAGTTGAAATATATATTTAAGAAGTGCATCTAAACCAATTGAAGAATAGAACTTATCAAGTAAATCTTCAAAATAAGTTTTTAAATCATAGATAATACTGCTACAGTTTTGAAGGCAATTTAACTCTAATACAAATAAAGCACCACAAGAAACTGTGTGATGAAATCCATTATAAATAAAATATATTTCCTTCAGAGGAATACCTACCTCACCTGTAAACTCAAGCATGTAAGGAAAAAATATAACTGTAAAGAATAAAAAGTAAGAGAATTTAGTATTAGCAAGTAAAAATTAGAAATTTGCGTCAAAGAATAAGCAGGCTTGCAAATGATTATTTTTCAAAAAAACTATATAATCTTTCTGAAAAAGAGAGGTAATGTAACTTGAGCTCCTGAACACAGTTGTAATATTTTTAGACAGGCTT